>CM060841.1:9230000-9285000 GCA_030762175.1 Metallyticus violacea
AACCAAGTACAAACCTCGAACCCAGCAGAAATGGATTATTGACTTGAATTTCGGAAAGAAGGCCAGGGGGCGTGAGTGATTTCCCTGGACCCGCGTGTTAAAAACGGCAATGAAAGTGCAGTTTGAATGTTAGGCAATATGAACCGAGGGAAGGAAAATGCACTTGTTAATGTGCGGTTTCCTCATCCAGCCTCATACAACTTCGAGATTGGTGCAATAATTTATTGAGATCACAGTGGTTAGGAATGTTCGCGCTCCGTCTCTATAATTTTTATAAAAAACTTTCTTTTGTAATTTTCTGAGAACATGACAGTATTATATTTATTATCACTCACACAGAAATTCTCCTCCCTAAATCACTGCAATTTTATAAATTCTTAAGGCTAAGTGTTTCGGATAATCGTTTTATTTTAGTAGCAAGCAAGTTTTTCCGCATCCTTTTCCAATTATGAGCTATTATAAGTTCGACTGCACCTAGTGCGCTCATTAAAAGTAAATTTAGATGAGCGTTCATATTTTCTGTTCTTCATTTTTCGTTTTACATAATTACTTCTTGATATTTTTCAACATGTTTTCTTTATCTTTTCGATAGTTATGATGTAAAAACTGTCGATACTTATAATAGTGTTAGATAATTTAATATAACAGTTACCGGATATTTTATTGCATTTTGGTGCTCACTTTCTCGGATAACTGGTGAATATGTAACTATCAGCAAGGAAAAAAAATTACACTATTCATAAACTTAAATGTTTTGCATGACAACTTTGATGACTAAAAATTATTGGTATCTCGTAATGAAACAGACCGATGTGTAACACAGCGCATCTGTACACATTAAAAACAGCAGCCTGTGGTAGAAATACAAACATCTTTTACCACATAAACATAACATCCTATACAGCGCGATCATAAATGAGTAGCCTTTGACAGAAAGTACAACTTCTTTCAAAGCATTAACAGAGTATCGAACGCAGCCCTTTTATAAACAAGCGGCCTTTAATAGAAATACAAAGACATTTTAACGCATTAACCAACGATAATAAGACAGCACCGTATATAGCGCCGTCATAAACAAGTGGCTTTTAATAGAAATACAAACATCTTAAAACGCTTGAATAGGGAGAACATCATACACAGTGCGGTCATAAACAAGAACCTTTTTTTAGCGAATTCTGAAGGAATATAGGATAGCTATTCCCTGTACCAGTAAAAAAGATTATTTAGAATGTTCTTCAAATCTCCATCGACCATACCTATATGGAATCGAAAATGACAATGATAAAAATTGTCGGTTAACGCTCTAGCTGTCGTAAATTTTGTTTTTTTCTCAACGAAACTCTGTCGGTTCTGGTGGTGTAGTGGTAAACATACTTGCCTTCTAAACCCAAGGTCAAGGGTTCATTCACGGCCAGGATCGATGGATTTTTTCGGGCCTAAAAATCGAAAATATGGCTTCCTTCGGAAGTGAAGTAAAGCCGTGGGTCCCGTGGCATAGATTTACGGCATGAAAAAGAACCTCAAGGCTAAAAGAAGAGGCCTCCGAGCAAAATTTGTCGGCCGTTTCACGCCCTGAACAGAATGAGACGCTGATAACCTGATATATTAGAGCGTCCTTAAATAAACAAAAAAAAAAAAATCAACGAAACTCGGCAAATATCCATCAATTAATTAACAAACAATTCATTGAGTACCCGCCATGGGTGGCCGGGGTCTTTAAGGCGCGGACTCTTGAGCGGGAGGTCTGGGGTTCAAATCCCACCAGGACCGTCCTCCCAGACTGGGTTTTTTTTTTTTTCAGGTTTCCCTCTGTCCTTATACCTGGCAAATGCCGGTGTGGTACCCTAAACTTAGGCTTGGAACGTTTCCTTCCTTAAAATAAAAATATCCTTTCCCAATATATCATTTCATCCGTGTATCATCAGTGTTCACCGCCTGTGGTGCCTCAGTAGTAAAAACGGATGTTAAACACTACTCAAAAAAAAAATCATTCAGTTCGTTAATCAGCAAAATTGGATCATTGGAGGTGGGGATTAAACTAGCGAAATTTTAAAAATCGCTATAGTGGCCGCAATTTTTGTCTTTTCTCAACGAAGATCAGTATATACCATTAAAATAAATTAATAAAATCAAAAAAATCAGCGCAAACAGACTATTTGTAGTGGGGATGTACTTGAAACCCAAAAATGCTCTAGCGGAACCAATATTATTTTCACAGCAAAATTCTGTAAATACGATTTAAATAAAATAAGATAAACCTTTTCTGAATATTAGGGAGATCCGATCATTAGGAGTATAGGTATATCTGAAAACCAAAATTTAACAGCACTCTACCGTTTCCTTTTCTCTCAGTTATTTCAGTCGGTCCTGCTGGTGTAGTGGTAACCATACTTGCCTCCTTAACCAAAGATCGCGGGTTCAAACCCGGCCAAGGTCGGTGGATTTTTTCAGGAGTAAAATCCTAAGTTGGCTTCCTCCGGAAGGGAAGTAAAGTCGTGGGTCCCGTGTCGTACATTTACGGCCCGAAAAAGAACCTCAAGCCTGAAAGAAGAGGCTTCTGAGCAAAATTTGTAGGCTGTTTCACGCCCTGAATTGAATGGAACGCTAATGACCTTGATATTAAAGAGTATCCATAAATAAATCAAATAAAAAAAATCAAATCAGTTGTTTCAAAATAAAAAAATCAAATTAATTCAGCTTATGCATTGTATTTATAATGATTCATATGTTTTATATATAACAAAAAAGTTGTGAAGAATTGTGAAAAGAACTGTGTGAAAGAATTACATTTGTAAATAAGAGCATTCTGTTATAACCTTCAAAAAAACGTTTGCGTTACTGTTTTTACTACAATAAAATTTAAATTGAATTCCAAAGCCAGTAAAAATGGATGAAACTTTCGATTGTATATTGTTCATTGTATATATTTGCTTAGTACATTGTAATTGTTTTCAAATGGTAATATGTTTTTGTTTTATTGACTCATATAAACTTCTTAAAAACACAAGGTATCTTTCTGTTGTTTCTGTCTATATTAATGCATATAAAGATGATATCAAGGGCTCAGTTACAAAACATGGTTACATTTAAAGATGTTTAAAATTACCTATACAATAGCTTTAACTGTCAGTGTTTCATTTAATTAATATTGTAACATTAATTTTTTGTTTAATATCAGTACTACTACTACTACTACTACTACTACTACTACTACTACTACTACTACTACTACTACTACTAATAATAATAATAATAATAATAATAATAAGAAGAAGAAGAAGAAGAAGAAGAAAAAGAAGAAGAAGACGAACGAGAAGAAGAATAACAACAACAACAAGAGAAAGAAAAAGAGGAGCAGGAGGAGCAGGAGGAGGAGGAGGAAGAATTCTATAAATACTACTTCTCTTTTTAATACTTATAGATTGCATGAATTTAAATTTTGTTACCCTTACTTTTGAAAATCAGAGTACTTTCACTATATACATTTATTTTCAAGTGGTTTTGAAGGTAAAAAACTGACAAACCTGGTTAAGTAACGAATCATAGTTTAGTTATTTTTTAAGTAGTTAACTTTAGAGTTTATCATGCTAATTAACAACAATAATGCCTTAACTTATTTCATTAATTAATAATATCACAATATGATTTTATAATGTTTTTAAGTTACTCTACTTGCTTAGGAATTCGCTTATTTTACGCACATGCTGCTTGACGGACTTTTGATAGGATTACAAATATATTTTAAGGCATTAACCGCGTATCGCACCCGCAGCCGCCATAAATAGGTGGTGTTTGATTTTCTTCTTAGCAGGCTATTGCACATAGCGCCATCATATACAAGTAAACATTTATATAAACACATTTTCCAAGACAATATGACATACAGGCTGTGAAAGTTGAGGAATAATAGTAGTAATTTCGTAATGTTTTCTTTCTTTTGCCATTTATAAGGAAATGTTCACTAATGTAACATTTTTCTACTGAAAATATCAAGCTAATTATTTTAAATACTGGTTTTCTTTGACAATAATTCCATATTTAGTGACTCCGATGTGATAACAAAAGAATAAAAATCTAGTTGCCTAAACAAGTAAGAAATACGAACCTCTTTCGATTATCATACATAGCGCCATCATAAATATGGCGTTTGACGGAAATGCACCATCAGGCATAGTGGAGATATTCGTACGCGAATTGATTTTTATTGGAGGTAAATCCAAATAACATTTATCATCCAATTCTGACGACATGTTTTCTCGTGGGGTTTCAATTCGGATACTCGGTTGTTTATTTATTTGCGCTTCAACTGTTTTATGACAAATTTGTTGGTTTTTGATCACACGATACGTGTTCATTTTATATTTTGCCGGCTGTGATTCCACATTTGTATTATTTGCCTTCGTAATTTTGACCTAGTAACGCAATCGATCGCTTTATTGGTTTTGTAATGTAAGTAAGTTTTACAATACATCATTTTTTTGCTTTTATCTTTTAGCTATCTATTGTTCTGTTTTGTTTGTTACCATTTCTATTACTTTGTGCATAATTATTCTGCTAAAAATGTAGTGCTGTATAGAATCTCCATTATCTTGTAACGAAATCTACTGATAAATGTCAATAATTTACTAACCTTTTCATCCCGTGCCTCGTAATGCATGTATGTACACCCACACTCTACTAAAATGAGCATCGCAAATTATAGCAGTGCTGCCACAACCGAACACAGTGGAGCTGCAATAGCGGTATCGTTCTGAGTGTATTATGTTACATATAATGGCTCAGATACTGCGTAAGAGCTCAACTGCTATTCTGATATTACATCAGAGTGCCGTAACGCGATACTGACCGCTGTAACGGTGCTTGTGCAAAACACTTCCACGTCACTTCGTTTCGGATTTCTCTGGTTGGAACACACAAAGCATTAAACTATACCAGCCTGTCCTAGCAAAGGTGCAGCAATTTAGAACTTCATTTGTTTCACGTCAGCAACATACATGAGAATAGAGCACGGGATTTATGATTGATTTAAATTTAATTACATTTTCCTTTGTAGATTTCAAACAATTTGTATATTTGGTGTACTGTCTGATCTACTATTTTCAGTAATAATCTTCAAATATCAGCCATATTCTTTCTATGGTTCTTTCTTCTCGCTTTCTTTAGATTTTTTTTTATTTCATGTTGTCAATTACAGCGGTTCATAAACAATTCGTTGAGTTCGTTAATCAGCACAATTGGACCATTGGAGGGGGGTGGGTTAACCTAAAGCGAAGTTTTAAAAATCGCTCTAGCGGCTGCAATTTTTGTCTTTTCTCAATGAAACTCGGTATATGCCATTAAAATAAATTAATAAAAATCCGAAAATCAGCACAATCAGACTATTAAGAATCGTTATATGCCGAGTTTTGTTGAGGAAAAAATTACCACCGCTAGAGTGTTAACAAAGAAATGTTATAGTGGGCATTAGTTTTATTTAATTAATAGTATACAATTAATTTTATGTGGTTTAATTATTTAAATCGTATACACAGAATTTTGTTGTGAAAAAATGCCGGTAGAGCTATTTTAAATTATGTGGTTTAATCTCAATAAGAATAATAATAATAATTTTAAAATGTGGTTGCTATTTTGTAATACTTAAGCTTGCAAGAAATATAATTCAGTTCCCCTATTACCACACAGTAATGCCATATTTTTTTCATGTTATTAATTAATAAGGCCCAATTTGGATTTAAATCTTAGAGGTTTAAAATCCTAAATTTACAACCTATAGATAATGATGGTCAAAAGTTTACTAGTGAAAAGCACAAGCTAAAAAAAGCACAAGCTTCAGTAATCATGGGTGAGAAATTTAACCGTTTACCAGATAATGACATTACTATTTTTTTCTTTTTTTGATTGGGGCCACCACTTAAGCGAGAACCTGTAAATCAGTAACATTCAAACTTCAAATTGCATGCCACATCCCCCCGACCTTTCCCCCTCTCATTCTTGAACATTAGTAATAAACAAAAACCAATCAATTGATCCATGGTTGCTAGGTACATTGCAAATAAAGATTATGTGTCTATCTTGAATTTATGAAAAGCTTTGTAAACAAAGAAATGTAGAACAAGCGCAGACATGCTCTTCATGTACGGCAATGCAACGGTGGATAGAGAGAGGAGGGTCTGTACTGTGGCCTGCCAGATCAATGGATCTAAATCCTTTGGGTTTTTTTATTTTTGGGGGGGTATGCAAATGAGCTAATTTAGTTACATTTAAATGCATTTTTGCAGCAATTTGAACACCTGCGTAAAAGTCTTCACTTGATGTTCATTAGTACAGTAAATTAGCACAAACTCCACTGTTGTTCAAACAAGCTTTTTTTGTGTACATTGAATCACATTTGAGCGCTTCGGAAGTCAATGTTATGAATTTTACTGTCTCTTTATTGATAAATGAAATAATTGTCACAGATTTTATTGGAATTGGCCCTCACATGGTCAGAATCCATGAACTTCAGTGGCGGTTCCAATCAACAAAATAAATGTCATTATCTCGTAAAAAATTCATTTGTAAACCTATGTTTTCTGGGCCTTTTTTGCTTCCTTTAGCTTGTATTTCTGGCCGGTATTTTTTTCCCATAATTTTTTAAACATTCTGTATATATTTTTTTAAGAAAAATACTCATCATTGCCTTACCAAATTTTAAGATATAAACAAACAAATACTAATTTTCTTTATTACGATGCATCCTTACATAATGTTACTAAATATAACAATACTTTCACAAAGGTAATAAATATAACATAAAACTAATACCCGTAACTGATTACCTTTATTTTTAGAGAGAGATTAAGTAGTATTTCATTTACAAGTTGGAATGTATCACGGCTAATAGGAGAAAGTGTTATTTTGACTTCTGATTTTGCGTTTTTCAATCGTTTCTCTACTTTTTAAAGTTAGGCAATGGTTTATAACGCAAGTAAGTTGTTACGAAAGGAATGTTCTGCTTTGTCTACGCTTTCGACAATCTATTTGAAAACTCCCTCCGCAAAAATATGTTGCCTTCAGTTGGATTATAATTTACTTTATCTCAATGTAAATTTACATCCCAATTTTGCACTATCTTTCGCTTTCTCGTATTTTATTGTTTAATGTCTACATCTTCAAGAATAAATGCTTTAATGTGAACTCCCTAGGAGGTCGTTGGCCTATTCAAATTAGACGTAAACACAGAGCCTCCGGGGTAAGCTAAACATTCAACTAGCCAGTGAAGAGCTCTAAGTACTTAAAAGTAATTATATTATGAGCAACAACATCGCTTTATTAATACAAGTACAAACAACATAATGTTATTTCAGTGATGTTTGCAAATTTGTAATGGCAGAACTGTAAACATCTTCCTCGAAGAATAAACAAATGGAAAAAGTAATAGGCAAACAAGATTCCCCAATGTTTTGCCTATTTAGTATTCACTACTAATGGGATCATTAGATAAAAGTAAAAAGTCCGTCATGCAGAAGCTGCGCAAACTGAGCGAATTCTTTACCGAGTTGATTAACTTTAAAAAAGAGTATAACATCCATATTAGGCTTTATTAGTTAGTGAAATGAAAAAGTTGGCATTACTGTGTGGTATTAGGGGAACAAAATTATATTTCTTGCAATTTATAAGTATTACGAAAGAGAAACCACAATTTAAAAATTATTATTATTATTATCATTATTATTATTATTATTATTATTATTATTATTATTATTATTATTATTATTATTATTATTGAGACTAAGCCACATAAAATTAATAGCGTACAATTAATTAAGTAAAATGTATGACCACTGATATACAAAGCTGTACTGTGTGGTATTTTTAAATATTTTTAAATGTAACGATGTTTACGAACAGAAAGTTTCGAGTTACATTGTGTATTTAAGATGTTCATATGTTTCAATAAAACAAAAGCATGTTACTAGTATACACAATTACAATGTACAAAGCAAATAAAAGCAATGGAAAGTTACATCGATATTCATTGCCTTTGAAATTTAATTTAAATTTTATTGTAGTAAAAAAAATATAACGCAAACGTTTCCTCAAGGTATTACAAAGCGCTCTAACAAACAAATAAAATTTTCAAAATAATATTAGATTAATATTTCACATTTGTTATCTTCGCGGTGATGCTTTTGTTAAGTATAAATCGTTTTAAATATAGTTTAGATGTTGAATTAACTTTTTTTTTATTTTAAAACAACATAGAGAAAATTACACGTATGCTCTTTTTAAATTTCGGTTTTCAAGCATATCCCTACTTCTAATGGTCCAAAACTATTTTTCTTATTTTTATTTAAATTGTATATATTGAATTTGGTTGCAATGGCGCTAGAACAATTTTTAAATTTTGGGTTTCAGGTAAACCCCAACTCCTAATGGCTCGATTTCCTTGATTTTATGAAACTATTTTTTTATTTTATTTAAATAATGGTATATTCGGTGTTTTGCTGCAAAAAAAAAAAAACAAATAAAAATATGAATGCCCCTAGAGCGAACTTTAAATTTTGGATTTCAGATACACCCATAATAGTGTTAATAGTAGGATTTCACTGATTTTCAAAAACTATTTTTCATACTTTATTTCATGTTATATACCGATTTTACTTTAAAAAAATTAAATTGCGCCTGCTAGAATGATTTTAAAATTCCGCTTTAACCCCGCTTGTTTTTTAAGTATATCCCCAATTTTCAATGCCCCGATTTCCCTAAACTTCGCAATTATTTTTACTATTTTATTATAAAGAAATCTACCCAGTTTCGTTGAGAAAAAATATTGCGGCCGCTAGAGTGATTTTTCCAAAATTTAAAACTTTTTCTCATTAGGTTAACTCCCACTCCCAGTGGTCCAATTTTGCTGGTTAACAAACACGAAAAATCATTTGTTAAATGATGACTATATGCCCAGTTTCGTGGAGAAAAAATAACAATTGCGCCCGCTAGATTGCTAACAGAAGCATATATGCACATCCCTTTTTATAATTTTTTTGTCTTTTTCGATGTTTAGCAGGTACAATCAATGGATTTTTGGAAAGCTTGTTCGAGAGAATTCTATTAGTACAATCGCAATAGCTTGGGTACTACAATAGTGTCATTCCTTCGGAATTAGTTATTTTTTTTTCTAGTTTCGGATTAAACAGGCAGTAAGTTGAATACAGTGAAGAAAAAAATCGTCATACCTCTCTTTGGGTTAAAAATCCTTCCTGGAAGAGAATGAATGAATGTGTTTAACGCCCGTTTTTGCTACAGAGGCACCACAGGCGATGGACACTGATGATACATGAGATGAAATGATATATTGAAAAAGGGTTTATTTTTAAGGAAGGAAATATTAGTGGCCTAAGTTTAGGGTACCTCCTCGGATTTGCCATTAATGAGAACTGAGGAAAAACCTCAGTCAGGGAGGACGGGCCTGGCGGTATTCCAACCCAGACCTCCCGCTCACGAGTCCGTGCCTTTAACGACCTCGGCCACCCGTGGCGGTTCCTGGAAGAGAGAAGTATTATTTAGTGACTGCATACTTTAATTTGTATAAAGTTTGTATATAACAGTTACGATTATGTCCACATAATCCCAGCAAAATAAACTGAATTTCGACGAGATTTAACAAAACTTGTGACTTGTATCTTTTAAAGAGTTTAAATATTTTATTGACATCGTAGAAGTAACCGAGCCATCATTTTAATAGGTTCCCCCAGTGAAATCTGCATACGGCATTTCAAAATGTAGCACACATTGGAAAAGCATGGAAGTATCAATTAATACTTAATTATAGCTTCTAATACATTAAGAATTACAGCTATTGCTTGATTGATTTGAGTTATTTATGGATACTTTTTAACATCTCAGGTCATCAGCGTTCCATTCAAATCAGGGCGTGAAACGGCCGACAAATTTTGCTCAGGGGCCTCTTCTTTCAAGCTTGAAGTTCTTTATCATGCCGTAAATGTACGACATGGGACCCACAGCTTTACTTCCCTTCCGAAGGAGGCCATACTTAGGATTTTTACACCCGAAATTCCATCGATCCTGGCCGGGTTTGAACCGGTGATCTTGGGTTTAGGAGGCAAGTATGGTTACCACTACACCACCAGGACCATCAAATTGCAGCTCTAAAAGTGTCTTTATTACAGACGTTTTTCAAATATTTTATTTATGTAAATAAACAAGAAAGCATATCTGTCACTTTAGTAGTTCTTTTATTATTGAATAGTTTTAAATTTCGGCAACAACTCTCTATTCACTACATTGCATTTTAAAACCTTCACAATAATAGTGAACCGTTTGGATTTTCGCCTTGTAAATAGCTTTATATTGCATTATAATCCGTGGAGGAAAGCAAAAGCTCTGATGTAGGTAACCATGACTACAACTGTGAAATACGCATAATATGCAGTTCCTAACTTTACAGTTACAAACTTAATTAAGAAAGGATCATTGGCTCCGGCAGGATGCGTGCTCTTGTTGATATTTCTCTCTCGCAACTTCCCCAATTTAATCCAAGATTCTCATTACGTCAGCTTCATTGCTGTCTGGAACCAATGTGGCATCCCTCAGCTATCGTCGCGACGCTGAAACTGCATCTCGGTTTTCGGAGTTCCCTTTCCCAAGCTAATCCCGCCGTGACCTAGTTGGGGGAACTGTTCTGCTTTCTTACCAAGTTATAGATCATTTCCCTTCCCAAACCACCAGCTCCAGAATCACTTACGCCAAACCACTCTCGCGTAAAACTGAAAAAGCTTGACAAGGTTAAAGGATTTCCTACATGGAGGTGAAATGAATCGAGTAACATTCGTAAGAGTAACTCCTGCACAACTGCTGTCAAAAGGGAACGATGGATAAGACCGCTAATTTACTGTACTGTCGTTTCAGACTCGGATCTTGACGCTCTATTTGAAGTACTCAAATATGGCTCTCTAACTGTTCGTAACATTTAAATGAAGGTTCAACCACGACCATTTCCTTTACGACATTAAGGCAATTATTTCTGAATATACAACATGTATTTTAATACTAACCATTTATTAAAAAAAAAAAAAAAAGAATGAATATTGAGAAGGAAGTCTAAAATCAATATTTATTACATTTAAGTTGCTCCCCCTATCGTATAATATTTAAATTTTAAAAAATCAACTATCATAGGTTTTGCATTCTATGACCACCTAGCAGTTTTCATCTTCTTTTATAATCCTGAAACATGTGAGGCACGCGAACCTGAGCCTATGCAGTTCGCTGCCAAAGATGATGCTGTTTTCAGAGAAAGTATGACGGTACATACGAATATTGTGCCTGGGATGGCTTTTCGGCATACCTAAGGTTCCTCCGAAACAAGTAGTCGCCTTCAATTTGATTTAAATTTACCTCACCTCAATAAATAGATATCGTAGATATTTGTATTGTTTCTCATTTTCAGGCAATGCATCTTTAGTGTAAACGGAATGCCTCTAAATTAGACAGTCAAACTTTGCGGTTGAATAGAAAACACTTTTTGTAGGAAAACATGGGCTACGAAGCTTGCTTCATTCATTGCAAGAGTACGATAGTTAGACTGGTATGCTCAGATTGTTATTCCACCACTGGCACTGCCACGTGTTATTGGCTGCATGTGCTGCAACTCAAGGTCTACAAAGCCCAAGTATGCATTCCATTTGTTCACTCCATCTCTCAGTATCTTTCGTCTATTCAGTCTGTTTGTTGATTGCTTGCACTCAGTAATTTTCTACCATACGTGCAGTACAATGAAATGAAACGTTACGTACGGAATGAGTTGATGGATATTCACTTAACATACGAGGCAGCATTTGGTCCTGTTCATGCGACTCGTGCTATCGCCAAATTGAAAATTTGTCGTTGTACAACCTGGGGAATTCTGAGGAACGGCTGTTGCATTCCTATGACCTTGAAAGCGTCCATGCTGTTGACCAAGTGACTATAGATTGAGACAGCAATTGTGTCTCTTGCATTTAAACTAAAATTTGCTCAATAACACTTTACTCCACTTTCCAATGTGATGTTCAGATTGAAGCATACTTTACACTTGAAGGATTGATAAACTCCCGCAATTCAAATGTTTACATTAACGAAAACTCCCATGTCACGTTTTCGATCATATCAGTTGAAAGTTGGTACCCGGGCAATGATTTCCTTCCGAGGGTGCCAAAAAAATGTGTACACACTTTCACAGTAGATATCTAATATATTTCAAAGTTGGACCGAAAAACCACAGTAATGTGTAGAATGATGTTCTGTAAACAGATGTGACTCACATACATTATGATAGCGTTGCTACGTGACAGGTAAATCAAAAATGAACAAATGAAGCCAAGATGTATCGTATGATGTTCTGTAAACAGATATGATTCCATTACGTTATGCTAGTGATGCTACAGCAAAATGTAGTCAAAATTATCGTTTGAACAGCGGAAAACAGTTTTGAAGTGGTATTGGAAAACTGAGAATGTTGTTGAAGTTCAAAGGCAATGGAGACGTGTGTACAGAACAGAACCGTCAACACATTCGAGACAAATTTGAGACTCGTGGTACCGTATGCGATGTTCACAAGGGCAGATCTGGTAGATCACCACATTACCACCGAGATGTACGTGCGTACCTTGATGACAATTTTCCAAGGCACTGGATAGGACGAAGAGGTTCGATTGAGTTTCCACCGCGACCTCCAGATCTAACTCCGTTATGGGGAACTCTTAAGGATGTTGTATACCGTAGAAAACCAGTTACACTGGCAGCACTTCGGGAAGAAATTGAAACGGCACGTGTTACAATCGCTGAGTTCAACGTACTCAGAAATGTATCGACGCCGATGGTAGGCATTTTGAGCAACTGTTGTAACTGTAAAAATCTAAGATGATTAGTGCTCATCATCTTCTATTTGTGTGAATTCAGTTTTGTTATGTTAACACACTTTGTTCTTTGCTTGATGTGTGTATGCATTTTTGGGCACCCTCTGAATATCCTGGCACAGCGGTTTAGTGCAACAAGTTCTGCCTTAGCTGAACCTTATCCACTTGAATTCTTTGTCTGGGGCTATATGAAATTTGTAGTTTATGTTGATTTCGAATATCTTATAACAAGTATAAGATAGCCAGTATAAGTTTAGCCAGGGTAGCAGAAAAATTCGCGGAAATGCCTGACATATTTCACAGAGCACGACAAAGTTTGACTGGGCGAGTTCATTCTCTAGAAGTCAATGAATGTGTGATTCAGCACTTGTTGTAGTGCTAAAAGTACATTAAGATTGAGTTCACAGTCCTAATTTAACTCTGAACTAAGTGCTTTTCCATTTCCTTTTGTTTGTGCTTTCCTGCATTTCGGAGTAAAATAATCGTTGCAACATTTATTGATGAATAAATTATTAATGGCTTCAATCCCAAACTAATGATATAAAAATCGGGTGGATTGGGCCAATGGGTTTTTCTTAACAAAAACGTCTTTTAAAAACTGCTATTTTTTCATTCCAAAGTGAGTCGTTAATTTAGAGACAGTCGTTGATATTTAGGTATAAATGCTGTGCACATTATTCTAATGCTTCGTGGGCCTGCTGTGGGAGAGTCACACACTGATGGAATAGCCAACTGTCACAATTTTAGATGGACTGTGTTACGTAATGAGAGAAAACGCATCTCAATCGTAAACCCACAGAAATTTCATATATGGTTGCTAAGCAGAAGAGAGGATGTCTTGAGTACTTGCTAGGCGTGGCGTTCTTTTCAAAGAACACGCTTAAGACTTTTACGATCTAATTTTTCATGTCCTTTCTATGCTTTTCCTGAATTATTTTCTTTCTCTCAGACATGTTTACTTTTTTATGGCGGAGGAGTGGAACAGGATTCTTACTAAACCCTTTGTGCACAGATGTTCTCCAGCAGTACTTGATATTTTATAGAAATTAACTTTCAGATTTTAGAACATATTAATATAGTATATGATTCAATTATTCTACTGGCGATGTAAATATTATTGAATATTGAAATGCTCTTTCATTTTCTGTTTTATTTTTCAGTGCTAAACGATGCTATTTGACAGTTCATGAAACTGCAAAGTTTAATATCTATTTTGGTTATTATGAAACAGTTTATAGAAAGAAACTGATAGTGCATTATAAAGTATCCTGCGTCCTTTATAGAGGGATTTTATAAATAATAAACTTTCCAAATTCAGTTCTATTGTAAATTTTTAATGCTATTGCAATTTTCTAATCAATTTCTAGTTATGTATAAAGCACTTGTTTTTATTTTTATTATCTACACACTTTATTAATCTATTGTAATCTATTATTGTGTATGCCGTATATTCGAAGTGACTTTTGTCACATGTATTATATAGAAATATTTTAAGCCTCTGTGCACAACTGAAAACAACGAAAATCAAGGTTGCGCCATTCACTCACCTCCTATTTGCTAATTTTCTTGTAATGGAACTGAATCATAAAACTAAGGGGGACGTTTAAACTTGGGATGGGGGGCTATTTACGGACGCTCTTTAACATCTCGGGTCATCAGCGTCCCATTCAATTCAGTGTGTGAAACGGCCGACAAATTTTGCTCAGAGGCCTCTTCTTTCGGGCTTGAGGTTCTTTATCGTGCCGTAAATGTACGACACGGGACCCACGGCTTTACTTCCCTTCCGAAGGAAGCCACACTTAGGATTTTTACGCCCGAAAAAATTCGTCGGTCGTGGCCGGGATTGAACCAACGATCTTGGGTTTAGAAGGCAAGTATAGTTACCACTACACCACCAGGACCGACTACATGTGATGTCAAATAAATGATATTTCTAATTTATGTTAACTTTTGAACAGCAATGTTCAAAATTATAGCATTGTAACTATCAATAATGTAAGTGATAATTAAATTAAATTACATGAAATATTAAAAAATTTTATTCCATGACTCATCCATAAATCTATTTATATATAAGCTATATCCTACAGTCTTTTTCCGCGCATGTACATCAATCACTCTTGAAATGATTTCCTGGCGTTTTACTCAACGTTTTATAATCTTCCCTTTCTATAATTTTAGTAACATGCCATGCCGTTAAACTGCATGTAGAATTAAAGTAAAATAGCTATTAATGAAGAGTTACCAACCTTTCATACGATCATGATAAATTATATTTACTGTTAGAAGTACATAAATAAATCATTCCATTTTACTACATATAACCGAAAATTACAGACACTTGGGTTTTAAAATGATAACGTTTGCATCCCGGTCATTCTGAAACTTCAGGATCCACAAAATTCCACAAAATTCCAAAAACTGGGTTGAGACCACACTAGCCTACACAGTAACGAAAACTCAATGAAAGACCCACTCCGCCTCTCCCTGATGAATTACTTTAAAAATCACTGTCACTTGCGCAAGGTAGACTCGATCGTATTATTGGCGATGAGATATCTACAACAAACAGCGCGCTAGCTAAAATTAAGAAATATTTTAATTTGTGAGTAAAAATATACATTTATGATCCAATCCACTAATTTTGGGTGGGCTAAGCATTACAGCCTTAATGGAAGCTTCGTCCCTGCATTAAAATTTAAAGCAAAGTTCTGTTCTGAATTATTTTTGCAACATATACTGGACGGAAGTAATAAACTAAAGTATAAAGCTGCGATATGTATAATCAAACGTAGTAGAAAGCTCAGCCCCGCCATGTTTGAGAAATGCCCGCTGTTTTATTAAGGACACAAATACAGATGATCCACTGCCATTGCCTTATTATGCATACATTTTTAGGACCTCTCAAGGGACCCGCCTGGGAAAAATTGATTATTCCTGGGGAAGGGTTTCCCAACATTCCCTTTATCTCTCCGATACTGTGGAGGTTTACTCCCCTCCCTGTTTCGTGCAACTTAAAGAGGTTTTAGAAAAGCCGGAGCGCGACAAAGAGGATTTTAGTACTCATAGCAGCATGCAACGTGACATCCAATTTTATGTGGCACTGTTGGGGCGCTCTGGCTGGGAAATTTCATGTAAACTCTGAAGAGATGCCACTGAAACATGTACAGTGTTCTTTCTATGTGGCATTGCCATGACGAAGAAATAAATATGCACATTGATTGAATAGTGATGTGCCAGGTGAAGAATAATTCTCCAAGTGTATGCTTTAGAAGAGAATGTCCCATTCTTCAGATGAATTTTAAATGACAGACAGGAAGCCCAGCATCAAGCGTGATATCCATACTACTTAATGTTAAAATGACATCACTTTAAGACAAATAACCGCTTTGAATATGTCAATGACTATAGAAATTGCTGAAATAAATTTCACTTCTAAATACTGATACATTCCCACAGCATGAATACATTTTGATTGCCTCGCTGTCTAGTGGTTAGCTGATGCTGTATGCTGCCTGGGAGATTCCGGGTTCACAGTACGTAAAGTTTCTGAATTGAGGAATCTGGAACGGGTTCAACGCAGCCTCATGAATACAATAGAGAAGTCACTTGCTAAGAATACTTTGTGAGTTCAACAGTAAGCTGATCACTAAAATTTGGACACCATGTCACAGTCAACTAAACTTCGAGCATTGAGAGTTTATGGGTCATCGACCGTACATGCTTAACTATGAGACATAATTAGAAAGTTTTTTAATAATGTTTAACACCCGATTTTACTACTGAGGCACCACATGCAGTGGACACTAGTGATACATGAAATGAAATTATATATTGGGAAAAGATTTTTACGGAAGGAACCATTTCAGGCTTAAGTTTAGGGTACTCGGCATTTGCCATTTATGAGTACAGAGGAAAACCTGAAAAAGCCTCAGCCAAGAAGGACGGTCCTAGCGGGATTTGAACCCCAGACATTCTGCTCACGAGTCCGCGCCTTAGCGACCTCGGCCACCCGTGGCGGTTAATTAGAAAGATGAAAAAATAATAACAATATAAAGCAACACTTTTAAAATGCAAAGACGGTATTTACAGATATAGGAGTGAAAATAACTTAATAGTTATTGCGTTCTAACCACAAAATAAATAACTTCTAGCTTCATTATGAAAATGCCCATATATAACCCATTAATGTATTCCACAAACATGTCCCAGCATGCCCATCGTCCTCTAATTGCCTGAAAACGCTTTTTTTTTCTTTTCTTGAAACGGCGTTTTTCTCAGGTGTTTCCGGCGATTACGTTCAGCCAAAATATGTATCTATTCCTCACCCACAAAATTGGCAGATTCTCCTACCAGATCTATTCGTTGTTTTTTTTTTTTTAACCTTTCAACCTCCCAATCTAAATCAGGCAATTCCTGATCTTGCCTTTCTCTCTATAGCTAATATATATCTTTACCTCAGGTTAATTTCATTTATAGCTTCAAGGAGACTTTCTTAATACATTCTACCTCAATGTCTACCTCTGCTCATATCCTCTAGCCCTGTTCTAACCCTCTTCTATGCACTTTTATTATATTCATTACCTCGTTGTAATATTGAAGCCAGGCTAAAGTTCTCCAAACATGATAAAAACTCTGGTGCAAATATACAGCAACTTGAAATTCGGCGTAAGATAAACCAATCAAAATAAGGAAACTTTCGAGTATTAAACCTAATTCATCTAGGTATTCAAGCTGATCTAGCCACTTGTGCAAGTTCGGCAAGTGTAACAAAGTAGTTGTGAACAAATGTGAGAGATTTTTAAAAGGGATTTATTATTTCCTAAATTTGGCAGCTAATATAAATGTAACTGTCATTTTTCTTTTGTAGCTCGAACATTTATTAACTACCTGTTGAATATTCTTAGAATGTTATTTCAAGAATCTGTACTGAAAAATACACACAAACTAACATTGCCACCACTTTAGTGATATAGCAATACTTGCATAAATAAGTACAGTTTTATTTATATTCGTTTATTTCTTTATATTATAAGAACGAAAAGCTTTCATTTCAGAAATACAATTCATTTCAGGTCCCATGCGAACATCTGGTTATGGATTACACATAATTGCAACCTTCGAATCTCTTGCTGTCCTCTCTGGAGTTTTTCCTCGATTTAATACCTGTACTTAAATATTACACAAAGGCAGTATCAGCCGTTATTAAGCATGTAAATTAATCCTAAGGCATGATGGAGATTTACATATATACTGAACAGTGCATTCAGTTAAAGAAACAGAATTTGCGGATGTCAAATAGGAATTAATGCCTAGGATTCTCGACAGCTGTTCCAGAACCAAGTAAGCTCGCGGCAATGAGGATGCTCTCCCCGTCAAGTCAGGCTAAATCCATGCTATGCGTACATCCATATGCAACAAGCCCAAGAAGGTGAAACCGCTTGATCCCTCTGTTTAAACAGATTAGTGGGCGAGAACGTAACTTTTTCTGTACCATACACTGAGCGGAAAGGACATAGCGGGAATGTTTCGGTAATTTCAAACTTTGGGCTAAAGAATTGTAAATATAGCAACGATATACAGTCGAATTAATAATTATTTCAAATCTGAAGTTTTACTTCAGGTATTATAAAGTTCATAAATTTTAAACCTTTTAAGTTTCACGTCTACACTATCTCTCTGTCCCTAAGTTACCGTGGTTGCCGAAAAACCTGCGGCATGGGATTTAACAACCGTGGAATGTTTCTGACTGACCTTGCATGTCTAAGCTAGGACTTTACAATACTGCACTGGTGTTTAATAATGAACTCGCAACAATTATTGATAACATTGATGCATACTGCACTGAAGAAAATTGGTGTACTGCATTACTATTCTTTGCTTTGAATGATTGTATTTAAATACAACCCCTACTTGTTCGGAAACTTTTATGTATTGTTATGATGTAGAAGTGTGGCGCTCTTGGGTGAATTAGGAGCTTTGTAACAAATTCAGAGGAGAAATAGATTTCATAATAAGGAACATTTTTTTTTTTTTTTTTTTTTTTTTTGTTAAACAACCTATGTTCTTGATATGTAGTTCGGAAATTGTGCAACCACGCTTGTTTATGTTTGTGTGTACTTGTATCAAAGTTAAATCACGTGACACGGTCTTGTTCTCGCCGTGGATCTCTGTGTGTAGTCGTATATGCAGTTGAATACAAGCACTCATTGAGAATGGGGGTCTATGCTCTACCTGAATTGACATGATAATACTGGAAGACTAAAGGAAACAACTACCCGACCTAACATCCCTTGATTTTTTTTTCTTTGGGGACATATGCAGAGTGTTGGATTACAGGAACCCCATTCCACACAAGATAGGAAGGAATATTTGCTGGTCCTAATTCTTTCCCAGCGTTCGGGGGTATAATGTACGTAACCCGGTTCAGGGTAGGCATTTTGAATATTACTGTCACGGGTGGCCGAGGTCGTTAAGGCGCGAACTCGTGAGCGGGAGGTCTGGGGTTTGAATCCCACCAGGACCGTCCTCCCTGACAGAATTTTTCCAGGTTTACCTCAGTCCTCATAATTGGCAAATGCCGGGGAGGTACCCTATACTTAGGCCTGGAACGTTTCCTTTCTTAAACAAAAAAAAAATCCTTTCCCAATTTATCATTCCATTCATTTATCACCAGTGTTCACTGCCTGTGGTGCCACAGTAAAAACGGCATTAAACACCATTCAAAAAAATAGTTGAACATCTGTCTCAAGAGTATGTGCGCAATAAATTAGTAATACCATGTCATAATTGTTAAATGTCCCTAACACCGTGTTTCCTTCCTTTCCTAAACGACACGCAAGTAACAAAAGATGTACAACAAAAAATGTTCCTCATTATGAAGCCTATTTCCTTTTGAATTTGTCGCAGAGATCTTCAGTCACTTTGTATTTACAAATTTTAAGTGATTTTGCAACGTTTTGCTTGAATAAATTCACATTCTGTACATTAGTATTGTTGCAATCATTAACTTTTACATTAGCAGAATTATCTTGCGTGTTTCATACTTGTGGATTAAAAATTAATGAAACTGTAATAAGTGTACGTTTGTTTAAAAACCTATAGTTCCGGTGGTTAAGTATTTAGAATCGAGGACGCTAGTGCACATCGTTTTCATGCCAGGAAAAGAAAGTTCAAATTTAATTTTCTTTATGATGTATAATGTAGAATTTCACAACATTTTCGGTACCTAAGAACTCTCTTAGGGGAGGAAATTGGGATAACGTTGAGATGTGCCCTAAAACTAAAATATTCGATCTGCAATTTGGCTGAGATTGGCGAATACTCAATGCAGAAATTGCAATTATTCAAGTATTAAGAGCAGAAATCAGAGAGATAATGGCGCCCAGATTTTAAGGTAGCAAATGCTGTTCGCCTGGTTTCTAATACAATATTTCACATCGATATCGGTTGTATTGAAAAATCCAGAGTATTGTTTAATATGTGAGATATCTTTGGATTGCCTAAAAACAAACTAAATATGTTCATATAAAACACAAGGTTCAATTTCGCTCAGTTTATTTAGTTCCAACCGTTTTATTGTAAGAAATCATTTACAATTCACTGATACTAAAAAAACTGGTGCTGTGTTGTGATTCGTAGTTCAAATTGAATACTATCACGGCAGTTAACGTAAAAAATATACTGAATCGTCATTGTATTCATGAATGGAATGACGAAAATTCTCGAGCAGTTTTTAAACCACTTTAGCACTGAAATGTGGGCTAAAATAAAGGGTAACACAGTAATCGATTTTGTTACTTTATCTGCAACATTGATAAGAGATTTTAACGTTCATTTAAATGATTTCCTGCTAAATTTAATGCGCCGGACGTGGTTCATGCATGATAGGTTCCCACCTCATTTTTCTCGTTCAGCTAGAGCGATATTGGATAAGCGATCCTTCCCCTAAAGGTGATAGATCAATATCCTAACTTAATTTCAAATCACAATACATTTCTATATTAAGCAGTCGTTATTACATACCTACTGGCGACGTGAAAATTCTTTGACAGACATTGAATTTGAATGTCAGCAGATACGGCAAATAACAGGACGGAAGGCAGAGTAAGAGAAGCCTAAGAAACGGCGCTGAAAACCTTGTATTACAGTTCATTGTGGAAACTTTTGGACCATTTCCGTAGAACTATGGGCAAATAAAACAGAAATACTGAGCAAAGCTGCACATGTATTTATATTAACATTTGGCCGTTTGTGCCTACGCTCATAGTGAGGTGCCTTTCCGGAAGGAAGGGATTAGGTGAGGGAGACAGGATCCATAGGCCATGAGCTGGGGTTCCCTCAATATAGAACACCCCAAAGTCAGCGTAGCCCCCCTCCAAGGAATTCCAGATCTGCGAAGGGTCACCTCCATACCAGATGCCGGAGCAGTAACCATCTTATAGTGCAAATCACTGCCGTACCACACTATCTCCATCCATCTCCCAGCGGCATTTCACATTCTAAAGTTACACCTACATAAATACAGTGTCCCATAAATATGAATATCTGGGTTATAAAATTGGTTAAACTTTTCGAAATAATATTCTGAATGGGACAAGAATTATAATGTTATAAGTTATTGAGATATTGGACTTCTGTACATATTTGATATGTACCAAATTTGATAAATTGAAATTATAGCTACGAAATTGCTTAGTTAATCTCAACTTATGCTTGCTTTTCTCCTGCTATAAAAATGTACTGCTGTTCGCATATTCAATGGGTATATATAATTTCTGCACATTACATTCCATTTATAAGTGCAATGTCTGTTTCGCTTGTTTCACTATTTTTACACTAATTCAGTCCCCTTTAACATCTTAGGTTACATAATCTAACAAGGAAGGTTTTTACAAGAGAGAGACTATAGGGATTTAATCATATGACCTTCTGTTTTTACTTATTATTCCGCATAACCTTGGTTTTCATTTGCAGTTTAATCCCGAATGTTACTACATTTTTATATGCATAAGTTTTATTCAGAAGTAGCGTAACGTTTCTCACTTTTTTCTTGCACCGCTTCTTTTCTGCTGTTTTAAAACTAATCGCATTGAAGCGAATAATTTGATTTGTACGGCTGCGGACAGTGTTACTGCAGATGATGCCTTTGATAACTCCTACTCTCCCCTGAGGTTGAGGGAGGTAAATGAGCTTGAACGAAGAGCTTTCACTTCTGCTTCGCGGAAATGTTCCAAAGGCAAAAATCCGTTCACCGTAATCCTCGTGGAATTGAATGGATATCACCTGCACGTTAAAGCTCTTTAGCGGCATTTCCATCTGCTTTACTACACGCTGCAAAGAAAAGATCTATGATAGAAGACCTTTAGTGTTTGTGAATACAGTTAGTGATTTACTTATAATGTTTCCTTTAATTAAGAGGTTGCAAACACTTCCTGAGTAATAGTAAACAATCGTTAACGGTAGAAAGCAATGTCCACTTAGGGATGGTACATCATTGCTGCTACCGTCATGAGTGGCCGAGGTCGTTAAGGCGCGGACATGTGAGCGGGAGGTGTGGGGTTCGATTACCGCCAGGACAGTCCTCCTGCACAGATTTTTTTCTAGGTTTCCTTAGTCCTCATAAATGGAAAATGCCGGGGAGGTACCCCAAACTTAGGCCTGGAACGTTTCCTTCCTTAAAAAGAATTATTTCCCAATATATCGTTTCATATCATGTATCATCAGTGTCCATCTCTGTTTTATCTCAGTAGTAAAAACGGGCGTTAAACACAATGTAAAAAAAAAAAAAAAAAAAAAATCATTGCTGTCTCAAAAGAAGGCTGTGATAATTTTTTAATAGGGCCCTTCTGAGAATTACAAATTGGGGGTGGACTGCTCAAGCAAGCTATAATGATCACAGTATCTCTGTTATATACTCTTGTCAATGTACAATTTTCTCTAGTTTCTTGTGACAGCAATGTATGCATTCAATTACACTACAAAATATACAATTGAGTGGAAAAGTGTTAATTTATTATATAAATGTTTTTAAATAGCGTAAGTACAACCTGTAAATATTGTAATTTCGTTATTTTACACTTCAAGCAAAAATAAAAAAATGGTAACATGACAAAACTGAATTCACACAAACAGAAAATGATGAGCACTAATCATCTTAGACTTTTACGGTTACTTGTGCAAAAGTCTTGGGATGAAAACTTTCAACTGTGCTGTTTTAATAATACGCGGTACGCTGGTTCTGCTAATCCCGGTCTCACGTGCACATTGCTTTGTAGATTTCTGCGGTGAGTGCTCAAAACGTTCCAAAACTATAGCCGAGGACGCGGGACTTCTTGTTGTGTGAGGTCTCCCAGATCTGTCCTTGTGAACATCGCATACGGTACCATGAGTCTCACATTTGTCTCAAATGCATGCAATTGTTATGTTACTCGCGTTGGCGGCTCTGTTCTATACACAGGTCTCCATTACCTTTGAACTTCATCAACATTCTCGGTTATCCAATACACTTCAAAATTGCTTTCAGCTGTTCAAAAGATAATTTTGGCCCCGTTTTGTTGTAGCAACGTTGGCATAACGTAATGTGGGTCACATCTGTTTACAGAACATCATACTACACATTACTGTTGTTTTTCGATCCAACTTTGAAATATATTAAATAGATATCTGCAGTGAAAACGTGTATACACTTTTTGGCACTGTCGGTGTGTATATACCCTGGAATTCCTTACAGAATTTTCTTTCTGTTCTATCCTTTTAAAATGTTTATGCCAATTTAACTGTTTATAAAATGTGATATTGAATTTTGAACCTACATATTTCTTATTTCATCTTCTCTAGAAACATTTGCAATATTTTTGCTGAAAATGTCAAAGTATAAATTTCTTTTTTTTATTTTGTCCTTGATTTGAACTCCCTTGTTTCTGCACTTTAACACGCCACACTTCTTATGAACGATTTCAGTATTTATATTGCAATTCTACGAAAGTGTATTTAGTTTTGTGGCTTCTACTTTTTCGTTATCAATCCTTTCATTAGCTTTAAGCTCCTGGTTTCATAGTTCCTAAAGTTTTATTCATAATATACATAAGGTGATCAAAGAGATTATTCGGTTTCGGATCAGACATTTTAAAGTAACATGATCTAAACAAATATATATCTTAGCATTAATTATGGTCAAGTTTATTAAGATCTTCTGCTAACGTGAAAAGACTATCTATTCCATTCTTAGAATAATCATCTTTGAGGATAGCTGAGGTAGCTTAGGCGTGCAGACTGCTTAGTTTTCTGGTTTTCATGAACACATTCCAACTAGTTAAGAGTAAACAATGACACTTTTTGTTTCGTCGGCTGACAGCAGTTCATAACACAGTCCACCAAACACACAAAATCATCTTCTTTGGCACTTTGGTAGCTTCCGTTGTTTCGGCTGCCAAATAGTTTTGGTGGCGGCTTGGAGTGTCCTTAGAGGATCAAGTTCTCATTGCATGTCAGCAGCTTTCAGCAATGCAAAACGTGCCGTTTTCTGAGCCATTGTCAGTTCATGTGGAACCCAGAGACCGAGTTTATATCTTTTTCCCAGATAATATCTTGTGGTTTCTGCACTGACGTTGAATTGCTGTGCTACGTCTTCTCAAGTCTGGTTATTGATCGCTTTAATAATAGCTAACAGTGCTTCGTTTGTTGGTCTTCCTGTCCCCAGGGTTTCTTGTCTTCCTAGAACTTAGAACCGTCCGTTCATTCACAGCATCAGCACGAAAGGCCTGAGTGTTTTTCGTACTGTTGCAGTTGCCTTCCTTCCATAGCATACAATCTCTTCGGGGTGTTCATGTTTGACAGCATTGCTCGGAACCCGTCAGGCTAACATTCTAACGTTTGGTTATACCTTAACTTTATTTATTTTGCATTCAATTGCTTATAAGCTTCAAATTTCAGCATCGGGAAAAAAGATAGACGGGATCTTTATATTTATCTTTGCAAATAAATATTTTTACTATCTCCCATTACTATGCATTGACCCCTTGGTGCACGAGGATAGTCCATAAGTTTCCTTTGCAACAAGAGCTGTGTGCACAGGTGCGTTGTTTTGAAGAAGGCGCACACCACCACTCAGCTTTCCTCGCCTTTTCTCTTTGAGGGAAGCACGTAGTTTGTGCAGTAGGCCAGCATGGTATTCCGCATTTATTGTGGTATTCGTCTCCTTAAAGTAAATGAGCAGTATCCTTCACAGTCTCAAACGATTGTGGCCATGATCTTCTTGGGTGACTGAGTGACCATGGCCTTTAGAGGCGGCACTTCGCCAAGTATACGCCACTCCATTGATTCTCTTTTGGACAGGGATCATAGTAGAGGATCATAGTCTCATCTCCTGTAACAATGGTGTGCAGAAATTCTCTCTCGTTGCCACGGCAGAGATCCAAAAATGCCTGACAACAGATGATTCGTTGCTGCTTTTGGACTGAGGAAAGAAGTCTGGACACCCATCTTGCACTAACCGTATGCATGTTTAAATGTTCATGAATAATTCGAAGAACTGTTGTTTTAGAAAAACACAACCGTGCTGCTATTTCTGTAATTTGTCGCCGGTCTTCCATAATTTCTCCTTCCACAAGAGCGATGTTTTCAGGAGTGAGCACCTCCAAGGGCCGACCTGCATGCTCTTCGTCTTCAATGCTTTCTCGACCTGAAGAACTTAATAACAGCTCGAAACTCCATTTTGAACATGTCACAATCTATTACACATAGCCTTCTATATGCAACTATATCTGAACAACTGAACACAGTGGAGCGGAAGTTACAGCTGCAATTATTTACTTAACAGATAAGATGTGACATCAGATGAGCCTTTTGTTAAGGCGATAACCCTTATCGGTGAGGGCGGAAACTTGTGAACCTACCCTCGTAGGTGACAAAAATTGTGTAAATTCTGTTCTTATTCACTATTTCTGCTCAAATGTTTGATAAAATTCGATTTTTAAGAAAATATATCCTAAACCAGGTATTCCTTGGTAAATGAAAGTCTTTCAAGTGGATGGCGTACTCTGATAAACCATATTGAACACAGAACACATAAAAGGAAGAATGAAAATGAGATGGAAATCATCATTGTTGACACTATGAAAAAGACAACAGTTTTGGTGATAGACTGAAAAATTGGTTGATATTTAAACCATCTGTTGCATTTTAAATATTCTGTAAAAGCACATGTCAATGTCTTGTTAGTCCGAGGCCTACCCTATTTTATTTTAGTTAATGAATTTGCAGCACGGACTTATAAGATTCCAAGTTGATGTGCTCATTTTATTATTTCTATTATTATTATTATTATTATTATTATTATTATTCATAATAGTCACATATTTTAATCATCTGCTTGACGATAGACCCGAAATGGGCAAATTGGTTATCAAATAACCGATACACACATACAAGCACGCTTCACACAATTCACTAGACTCTGGATTGACAAGGCACCTTCTTAAATAAAGCAAAATATATAGCCGGGAATGAACCCGTCACTCTAAACACAGCAGGTTCTATCGACTGCATTACGAGGCCAGTCAACACTAATGCTGTGCTTTTAACTTTTGTTCCCAAAGTTTTTTTTTAATAAAACAGAGGATGGAGCAAAGTGCACCGTGCACGTGCATCTGGCAACCACCATAGCTGTACATTGCAACAGTTTGGTTATTCCAGGGCCATCAGTATTTCATTTGGAACAAATCACTAGACGGTTTAGGTAGGCTGTAGAGACTTGGAAAATTATGACACTTGTTTATGGAACGATTTATTTCATGGTGGCAGCATCCGGTAGCCCTTTAGATTTCTTATTTTGGGGCTCTCTTAAATGCCTGCAAATAATTGGGGAAATATAGTATGCCATTCATGATGATACATGTATAGATAACCTAATTAAAGGAAGGCATTTACCAGATGTATTTTTAAGATATAGACCCATTGGCATTAGTAAAAATGAAACCAATATAATATTGTTTGCATAAAAAATTATATCTAAAAATGTTTCTTTTCATAATTAATTATTCTTTTAGTATATTTTCCCTATACTGTACGTCAGATTTATGAATAATATTAAACATTTAATGAACACCGCGTGTCCAACAATGTTCAACTGAAGTGCTACAAGCAGTGCCGCCGCATACAAGCTGAAATATTCATGCGTCATCCTTTAACAAACCGCAAATGTAAGCGGTAAAATGGGAATATTAATACGCGAAAATAATTTAAATGGAAGCACTCTTGGAACAGCGAACAACAAAGTATGACCAATTTAACTTCCATATATTTAATCACAAATTGAGTTTGCAGTGCTTCTTTAGCCACTTTACTGCTGTCCGCACTGTAAAGATCTGCCGTTTGCTCTTATTAGAACAGAAGATTTTATACAAGTTTCTCTGCCTACTCTCTTATAAACATACCAATTACCAATCACATTTTCAACTACATTTTCCGACTAATTATAAATATTGTTTCGTATTTTATATACATACCGAGGGTGTCAAAAATGCATACACACTTTTACAGTAGCTATCTATTTAATATATTTCAAAGTTGTACCGAAAAACAACAGTAAAATGTAGTATGATGTTCTGTAAACAGATGTGACTCACATTATGTTATGTTAGCGTTGCTACAACAAAATGGAACCAAGATTATCGTTTGAACAGCGGAAAGCAATTTTGAAGTGGTGTTGAAAAACCGAGAATGTTGTTGAAGTTCAAAGGCAATGGAGACGTGTGTACAGAACAGAGCCGCCAACGCCAGTAACAGTTGCATGCATTCGAGACAAATTTGAGACTCATGGTACTGTATGCGATTTACATGGACAAATCTGGGAGACCTCGCACAGCATCAAGCCCCGCGCACTGGATCCTACACACTTGATAGGACGAAGAGGTCCGGTTGAGTTTCCACCGCGTTCTCCAGATCTAACTCCGTTGTACTTCTACCTATGGGGAACTCTTAAGGATGTTGTATACCGTAGAAAACCAGCAACACTGACAGCACTTCGGGAAGAAATTGAAACGGCATGTGCTGCAATCGCTGCGGACACTTTCGCAAACGTTGCTCAATCAGTAGTTCCACGTACTCAGATGTGTATGGACGCCGATGGTGGGCATTTTGAGCAACTGTTGTAACTGTAAAATTGTAAGATTATTAGTGCTCATCATTTTCTGTTTGTGTAAATTCAGTTTTGTTATGTTAACACAGATTTTTCCTTGCTAGAAGTGTGTATACATTTTGCACCTACACACACACACACACACACACACACACACACATATAACATTCATGATATTTTTTATTTCAGTATGTGAAGTTTTGTTTTACATAATATTTCCTTATTTATTTACTTTTTTCGTATACTGAGACCTCTAGCTACGGATTTGCAGTGTGTTCAAAATATTCTCGGAATGTGCCATTGAACAAGAGAAGAAAGGTTGGGACAAAGCAAAGATTACCGAACAACACAAATAGATTGATTCATAAGTGGAACAAATACAGCGCATTAGAGTATTGAATGGCGATGAGAGTTGAGGGAAGGGCACAACAATGGCTGGCACACATAAGCCCTAGTTCACGGCTATTGTAAATCCTTCATGTCTTAAACCATGATGATATACTGTGCTTATTGGATCGATGCATACATAGGAATCTCATGAAGAACATATTGTACATTACTCGGATAATTTTCCTACGTGTTTTATTCATAGCTCTATTTCAAAATTTGCAATTCTGAATAACTACTTTTTAAAAAAAAATTAATTTTAACACAAAGCACATCAACTTTAAAATAAATGCCGATTACATTTTAGACTTTTCTCCCAACATCAAGCTGCCCCCACTTCGAAATTTCAAATGCCCCTCCGCCTAACTTATGGTGCTTAAATTTTAAAGAGAAAATCAACTGCTCTCTCATATTTTGTTTTCTCCTGTTGTTTGACCACCTGGTGTGTTAGTTTAGTTTGGAACAGCATAAAAAAGCAAGTCAGTTGGTTGTAGAATAAAAACGCATCGTATTTGGTTAACATTATGTGCTACTTGTTGGCTAGACAATAAATAAAGCTATTTCGGAACTGCTAATTAATCCGCTTACGTTTTAATACAATTTTACCACAACCGAACTGTTACATTATATTTTCAGTAGTTTTCGTAATTTTATTCTGTCCAAACCCAGCAACTTCAACAACGTAATAAGCAACATTTTTTTGTTATTGACGTATCGTTCGGAAATTGTGCATCCAACTGTTTCAAAGTTAAATCATGTGACACTGTCTTGTCCTCGCCGTGTATCTCTGTGTGTAGTCTTGAATGGAAGCATTCATTAAGAATAGACATCTACGCTTTACCCGAAATTAAGGTTGCCAGACAACGATAAAAAAAACTAAAGATGTGACAACAATAGAATAGTTTTTAAATTTTAAGTAAGGGTACAATTTGAAATGTCCAAATGGGGTGAAACTTATTATATGAAGATTTGTGTTAAACTTACTTTTCAATATCTAAATTGACTTTTTTTTGTTTAAATTAAATGTATGTTAATATTAATCAGGTATTCATACAGGTAAGTTTTACGTAAGCCCGTATAATGTCTAACATCAGACACTTTATCCTCTTTAATTGGAAGTGCGAAAAGTAACAATCGATTTCTGCAATCTAATCAATTAAAATATGTTCTCTTACCTAGGATGTTTAAATACCCAAAATGTTTAATTTTGTGTTTAATTCTAAATTATTCATTTTCCGAGTGAAAATCGGAACATATGAATTCCAAAAGACAGTTAAGTTGTGGGAGAAGTTGAGGGGATTATAAAACAGAAAATACGAATGAGTACGAACCATAAAATTAAAAATAATGAAAAAAAAAAAAAAAGGAAGCAGGTAAGTGCTCCATGATGGAAATACAGCCTATCCTGTAGAAGAGGTGTTTTGAAAAGCACACATAGGGTATGGCTACGCAGGGATTCGGTCGGAAGAGGGGATGTGAGGGTTCGAAAAAGAGACGGTGTGGAGGGGGAGATGAGCCTGGATTTTGCACGGCATGGACCTGTCACTCATTCATAAGTTTTTGAAAAATGGAAAGTCGCAGTCCTCACATACACGGGGGGCTTTATTTCATTTTTTGTCCCGTTGTTGTGGATGATGGCATCATTCTTTGTGAAGCCGTTAACACCTGTTTTGTCACATGGCAGGGCATTGCTGCATCAACAGAGAATAGGATGGAAAAAGAGTGATGATTGCTATGTTTGGCCGAAACAGCCGCTGTGGTTGGCACATCCAGGAAAAGGGATATTCTCGTTGACAGGAAGTAATACGGGTTATGGATAGCTTCCTCTTACGGAATCTCCCTGCAATTAAAATGCTTGGTTTTTTGCCCCCCCCCCTCCCCATTACTTGTTTGGGCTAAAAAATGGAATGGGGAATTGAAAGTGGTCCACTAGGCAAGAGAACAAACGCAACGCACTAAAGGCCCATTTTGCGTTTGTCAATTGTAGGTCTCCGCTGTAAACGTCAGATATTAATTTTCATAAACGTTCTTTTGTGTTCACTGTTTTAATATCGCCTTTTCACTTCCTATGCAGTTTTGCCAAAGCGCAGTCAAAACCAACCTGACAGTTAGTGAAATTGCTAGATCGTAAATAAGAGGCACAGAAAGGGCATACACGTATTGCAAAAATGCTGCTATTATTGCTGAAAAAATAAATAACATGTAATGAAATTAATTTTAAATATACTGATGAAAGAGCATTATGTACGACTTTAATGATTTTTATGATGTGTATTAAAGGTTTAGTCCCAGAAATAAAGGGGTATAGTGGACTTTTAAAGCATTGCTCTAAATTAAGTTCGTAAATCAGGTGCTCATGGAAGGTTTGGAAAAAATGACATAAATTCTTAATTAATGCAGTGATATTCTTTGAGAATTATACAAAAAGGACTACATTTGATAGTTCTTAACTATAAACTATAAATGTTCACAAATTGTTATATACAATATAACTCACACAAATTATGCTTTTTCTCAAATCTTCTTAGCATATTGGTCTGAATTTTTTTTATAGATAAGAAAAGTATTACCAGTGAATCAAGACATTTTATTATGAGTGAGGCCAGAAATTAAAATAGTAAATTGTATTACTAATGTTACATGTTCACTAAATGTTCACTAATGTTACATATTTTAAAATATTACGTTGCTAAAATATTATATAACTGGATTTTAAAGAATTCAATTTTTTTCAATATACATAAAATTAAAATAGAATGACACGATACTTGGTTAAATAATTTAATAGAAATGGAACGGTGATTTTGGTAGTGTGTAAAATTCTGTACGACAGTTTGTGAACAACTGTTGAAAATATGTATTAAAGAATGTTTTATATATTTGAGATTTTATATTCAGCATTTATATCAGTGTTTGTGAATGTACTATATACATTTAATTTATGAATTTAATTACTTCAGTTCTAAGTACCAAATAATGTTCCAAAGTCGTCATATCATAACGTAATCGATCGATAATATATGCAATCCTTCGCTGCTGTGCCTATTGCACATAGCATTACTCGGATTTGACTCGGTATTAGCAGCCCTCTGCTTTAGGGTTTATATTTTTTGCTTTTTGCAAAAGGTTGGTGTAACCAGGTTTATTGGGGAATTTCTGTAATAAGACTATGAATTACACATATAAACATATGTACATAAATATATATTGTGTTCTTCATTGTACGAGACTTGAATGATGTACTCAACATCAGTACAGAAAAAAATATGAAATATAGTTTATATCTTGAATTTCATGTAAATCTTATTTTCAGAAACCTACAATACATCCTATGCTTCCATTTTCTTCCCCTGTTTTGCAAGGGAAGAATTTTCCATGTCAATTTCTCCTTAATGACCGACCCAATTTGTAAACATACCAGAAAGGTGTGTAATGTAATTTGAACGGTACTCATAGCCTGATACTTTTTAAACAGTACAGTGTTTGATTAATGCTTTTCAAGCGTATCCAAAGCTTTAATTACCTGCATATACCACCGAATTATCTTTAATGCCTTTGCTTCCCACCAACCCTTTCTTTATTGCTGAAGACAAATTTCTCAGTCAAATTGTGCATCAACATTACGTTTATAATTAATCAGCTTCGTATTAATTACACGAGAGTCAGAAAAAGTTTACTTGCCATACACAAATCAATTTCAGTCTGTAGAAGCAAATATTTATTGAGAAAAGCATCAAGACGTTTAAATGTTACCAGAGTAAATTTTTTGCATTAATTGTGTATATCTGTATATTAAAGGGTTACTTTTCCTGTAAAACAGAATAAATATAATTTTAATTGTTCCGTTAAAAGAATAATTTTTTACAATAGTGGCAATTTTGTTTTTGTATACAGGCTCTCCTTTATATGAGGGTGAGTCGAGAAGTAAATTTTATTAATTTTGTGAGAGAATACTGTTTTATTTTAACGCAATTCATTTATTTTTTCCATATAACTGAAGCTATATCCTGCTCATTTAGTTATTTCAACACTACAACCTTGCCACAATCTAACTTCTTTAACTTGCACGTGCTTTTTCAATAAAACCAATAGTGGGTGGAAAACACTTGCTAACGTCAATATCGTTGGACATTCCATGGCAGCATTTTTGCAACTACTTAATAGATATCAGACAGGCAAAATCCATCAGTGGATTTTCATATGTTCCATACTTTCTGCCAAAAGCAATCGAATCACTTTGCCCATTTTTTCTCTTGATCACTCAGTCAGTATCAATGTTGCTGCGTGTTGTTGTAAGCCACCTGGCAGTGGGATTACACACAGTTAGCCGCATGTGTATGATTTTGGGGTAATTAAATAGGGCAACTTTTGACTCATTCTCGCATTTTCTCTTATGTCCATGACGAGACTTTAAAACATCAAGAAATTAAGAATTAAAGACAGAACAGACCTACCATATCCGAAAGGGACCAGAAATACACTAGCTTTTAGGTAAATTGGAATAAATGTGTTCATCCAAATCGAGGCTTTCGACTCTGCAAGGTATCGATGCAATCGAACAATCCAAAGACAGCATCAATTCTTTCCCCCATGAGCATTAAATTTACGGGTTCATTTTCATAAAATACTGTTAATATTTACTTGGGGGGAGGGGGTCTGTGCACCATCGTCATCAACTCATTCATAATGTATCACATTAAAGCTCGCACTGCACATGGGCAACCGTCCACGCAGAAAGGGTGGACACAAAGGTTAAAGTGACAGTAATAATACAAACTGAATGTCTCTTTTTTTTAGGGTCATCGAGATGGGAAAACGGTCACCAAATGTGAAGGGGAACTCTACAGATGAGTCTCTCAACCACCCCTACACGTCGAGCGACATTAACCACAAAACTACAGCACTGGGCAGTCGCTTGAGGGGTGGGGAGAGAATGAAAATGTACACATGTGTGTAGATATATACATGTACCCACAAAGCTTAAACTTGTGAAGGTAGCTGCGGTTGAACGAATGACGACTAGGCTCACAGAACCTCCATAGATAAAAGAGAGAGGAGGAAAAACCACCCCCTTTACAGACAAACCGCGGGTAATAATCAATCGGAGGCCACGAAAATACAGCCCACCACATCACAGCTTTTCTCTCCCGTTATTACAACGAACCTTCTGCTCTTTAGAGCTGTTAAAACAGAAACGATAAGGAAAATATAAACTGATGTCTAAACCTCTCCACAGATCTCTTACGCAAATAAGGCAATTTGCTCACGGTTACCAATGTTTAAATTCTGAATTAAAACTGGGGTAAAATAGTGTGGTCTTAACTTAGTTGATAAGCACTCTAGGCTCTGACTTGGAAACACATTCTGCATGCCAACATGTTTTTACCTGTAGTGAGGTTGTATGAAATTATTAGCATCTACGTCAATTGTTCGTACTCCTGCATCAATTTGATTTAAAATATTTATTCACCTTTGTCACAACATCGTATCCAAAAAAATATGATATCAATGTGATGATCATTTTAATTTAAATATTTGCGGAGGATTTTTAATGAAAGTATTTTTTCTTCTTTTTCTTCTCTCTTTTTGAATATGAGAGATGGTAGAGGTACTTTCGGTAAAACAATTGCAGCCAAAATCTTTTACTTACATTGTGCTAATCACGGACTTATATTGATTATGATCAAGGAATGCAGCATACCAAATATACATAATGCCTTTGGGGTTATTGCAAGCACCACCAACTTTCTAAAACAGTCCTCAGGAAGAATTCATCTCTTGAAATGCTTTCTCAAACCACAAGAACTAAAATAAGTGCATCGTTTGAAACTTGGTGAATTGAGTCTCAACGCTACAAACATTAATGTTTATTGATTTATTATTAATATTGTTTTAATTGAATTAAGGATTAAGTATTTTTATTTCTGTTGCATTAACATGCAAAAAAAAAAAATTAACAAAATATACACAAATAAAAAAAACATTAATTTTAAATATAACAATTAGCGACAGTGCCGTGGGCAATTCCAGAAAGCACTGATTTCAATCAAAATTTATTAGCCCACTACCCAGTCCCCGATTCATCAGCAGCTACCTACTGGAACATCAAGGGACCAGGCTCCTATCCAACCAAAAACAAAACACAATATTAAAAATAATTTATGCATTCAATACAATATTAAGTTATATTTCTTACCATACTAAACCTTCCTTCTTTTTAATTAAACCCATTCGGCCTAATTTCTATCCCTAGGAGTTGCTTATTCCTTAGGACCTTATACACACTAAAACCCTCATTACTGGTGTATAAGAATCCTGTTTAACTATTGCTATAGACAACTAGGCCCGTTCCCTCCCCCACTCATTCCATTCTCCTTTCACTATCTGACGATTCTATACCTTTCTCAAGCCCTTTCCTTAGTATTTTACACACATAATCAGTTTTGTCTTACCTTGCCTATGTATTTTCCTAGTTCCTTAATGTTTTCATCTGATTTTAAATGTAAAATTCTTCTACCTCTTATTTCATCTGATAAATTTTCCCACTTTCGTAATAGAAACTGTTAGCTCCAAAACTTGTTTTGCTTACAGTCTAATATACAATGCCAAGTACTATCTGGTTCTTCACATATAGGACATTTCCCCTTAGTGTATTCATTTTTATTCCACTTAAATATTTTACTTCTGTTCTATACCATGCCAATCCTTCCCTTTCTACCTTATCACAAATTTCAATACATCTTTCTCTTCCACACACATATTTTAGTGTACTGTATAAATTTTGAGATTTTTTTGTGTTAATATTTGCCCATATGTCCTGATTTTCAATATCCTCAATTCTTACTGTTATCTCTTTCCGAAAACCCTTTACCCAATCTTTCTCCTTTATACCTTATTGATCCCATGCCCGCTTCTTGTAGAATATTTTCGATTTTAGATAACCAAGTTCCTCTCCCCTTAATTTTTCCTTATGCTACCAAACACTGATTGATGTTATTCTCCTCTTCTAGTCTTCTCCCTATTCTGTACTATATTTCAATACTCTTTCCATGACCTTGCTTTTATAGCCCAATCATCTTAGTTCCATTAGGGCAACCTCGTTAGGTGAAGATCTAGATAAGCCAGAACAATTCTACAAAATAATCTATTTATCATATTTATCCCTTTCCATTCTTCGTCTGGCCCCCAAATTTCTATTCCATACATCATTCTGCGCTCCACTATTGAGCCATATATTCTCTCTAACCATTTTACTTGCATATTTGATATTTTGTTAACACAAGATCTGATTACACTTATGGCTGCTTTTCCTTCTGCTACTGCTTTCCTTTCTGATTGCTCCATTTCACATTGCTAGACAATCTAACACCTAAATAATCAATTTACTTGAAAACTTAAATTTCTGTGCCCTCCTACCACCATTTTTCCTTATTTGCATTATTTTTATTTATTTCTCTTGCTAAACGTGTATCATATTTAAGCATATACGTTCTACGACCTATGCATAAAACATATTTGTAATGTGTTTATATAATTTTATAACAATAAAGATATACCTTCTGCTGCTGTTGCTACTACTACTACTACTACTACTACTACTACTACTACTACTACTACTACTACTACTACTACTACTACTACTTGAGTGTAATGCTGTGTTTTAGCATCGTTTTCATAAATTTAGTTTGAAATAGTTGATTCAAAAATGTAAAACATAGAGAACAATTTCAGGTCGCCATAGATTTTGGGCTGCTCTTGCCTCTAACCAACCATGTCTGAATGCACATATATCGCGAAAAAGATTCTTTCTTAAAGACAGTCAATTACTGAGGCTTTGTTTCCCAAATAATGGGGGTAGAGAGAGGCATCGTATTCAAATGCGTGAACGCGAGTGTACCCTAATAGTGACAAACTTGCTAATTTTCTACTCAAAGCAAGCAAATTATTCAATGTTAAGGCAGCACATAGAAAGAGATACAAAAGCAGTAAATTCAACTGAGTGTTTAAAATTAGTACGTGTACTCTCTTGACACCTGCGTCATTCTGCATTATTGTTACGATGCTGCACCCTTTCCGACATATGGGTGTAACATTTCCCTTGACAAGTTTGGACAATTTGCTGGTCTGCTTGTCAGATGTGTCTTGGTACAAGCACACTGCTGCTGTTGAGTTCTGACGTACTTCTTAATAAATATACAGTATATTTAAACACGATACTCGCGATTGGTGAAATTTTACATTGTTAAGTTACAAAATTAAGCCGCATGATTGCAGTTACTCACTAAATGTTTGTTTGCATAGAAATTGTGTTAAAAAGTATATAATTAGCTTTGAGTGAGTGCCTTTTAATATATTTTAACATCAACGCTGTAACGATGATATTGCTCTCAGTGATGCGAAATCTAATTTTGCGAACTAAAATGATTTATATAAAAATGCACACTAAATCGCTTTTGAATTACAGAAATATAGCAAAGTACATTGTTTTATCTATTTCTCTTTCTCCATTCATTCATCCCATTGAAGTGCATGAATTCCTACTCATTAACATATTATAGACATGAACGCAGAAATTATTTTTTTTTTTCGAGCACATAACACGTCAACGTATCAGAAAATAATGTAACATTTATACCGTGGAATCACTGCATAAAAGTATAGCACTTAGTGGATTAAGGTTAATAAATAACTTCATTACACACACCCACACATGTCCGTTCTATATATCTACTGTGAAAGTGTGTTTGGCACTCTCGGTATATATGCGAAGTATCTACAGTGCTCAGATATTGACGGTTGTAACCCCTGGCGCACATAACCTTATCAACTTCACATCTTCCCTAGGAGAATTTAGTGGTGCCTTAAGGGCGTCCCGGTCGCAGAAGTCCGCTACAGTTCTGTCATGATAGGGGGAATGCCCACAAATTCACGAGTCAAGGAGCTGGTGTTGGAACAAAAACAAAAGACCAGCTGCTACTTTTACCAAACCCTTACGGCGTAATTTACATTGCCTATTCCGGTACTTATATGACAATTATGGTACACCATGTACTGTACAGCTCTTTCGAGGTTTAGCATTGTCTTTTCTCCTGCGGTGAAAAATAACAAATGCAGTCCAATATGCAGATGTGGAGAAAATGCTGAATGTGCATCAAAGGCAGGCCGATTTTGTTTACTGTTGCGTCGGTCCTGGTGGTGTAGTTGTTACCACACTTGCCTCCTACACCCAAGAACGCGGGTTCGAACCCGGCCAGGACCGATGGATTTTTTTCGGGCGTAAAAATCCTAAGTATGGCTTCTTCCTTCGGAAGGGAAGTAAAGCCTGGGTCCCGTGTCGTACATTTACGGACGAAAAAGAACCTCAAGCCTGAAAGAGAGGCCTCTGAGCAAAATTTGTCGGTCGTTTCACGCCCTGAGTTGAACGGGACGCTGATGACCTGAGATGTTAAAGAGCGTCCATAAATGGATCAATGTTTACTGTTGCGGGGGCTGGCTGGCTGGCTTCCGGCAACTCTTCTCCTTTCTTTCCTTCTGTTGGAGCGCAAGATCCTTCAGAAACACGAGGGCAAAAGTAACCTGAAATCCTAGTGCATTATTGCACGAATTGTTACACGACAGAGATATTGTCATGTTAAGCTGCTTCAGTTATTCGACAAGATTGTATGCGGTGTCCTCTCCATATCCGTTCAACGCATTCAGAAAAAGAATCAGAAAGCCTACTCCACTTGACAAAGTGACTCTGTGCCGGATGAGTTGGTGAGAATCTGTCATTCGATTTAACATATTCAAATTCTGAAGTCGCTGCTGGTGTGGAATAAATTGGCGTTTCCTCCGGTTAATAATATTATAAGCATTATCTACAAAATTCTTCCAGCTATAAACCTTCTAACATTCCACCACCCTACTTCTGGTTATTACTCATTATATTTAAAATGTTATTTCGGTTTGAGAGTTGTGTGTATGCATTTTACAATATCTACATTCTTAATCAACGTGCGATCAGTGATACTTTTCCCCGTGGCTAAGGATTTTTCCTATCAGCAGGTCTCCACTCCTTCGCCGCACCGTGGAGGGGTAGCAAGCCTGCTGTAGCAGTCGTGGCGCAGCTGTTCCCGGTGTGTGTTGTGTTGTTCGTTTCTTAATTCTACAGTATACATAAAGTGTATTATGCCTCGTGTGTTTACAACCGCACAGCGTGTCTTTATGCACGGTTCATATATGTTATCTCAGTCAGCGTAAAGTTCGAAGACTGTTTCAAGCAAGATACCCGGGTGTGGAGGCTCCAGGTCGTTAAGCAATTCATAATCTGTATAATGAATTTCAGAAAACTGTAAGTGTCCAGCCTATGTAACCAAAAAGCAGCGTAGGTGTCTCTCCGAAGAAAGTTTACATGGTATTGGAAGTCGTTTAGAAAATTCCTATAGTAAATCTCTTCACTGACTTGCACAATAAGTGTGAATTTCATTGGGTCTGTGCAAAAGGCTACTTACCAAATTTAACAGCCTACGATTATTATATCCGGGGTAAATGGACGAACCCACACACCATACAAGAACTCAAAAGATAATATTCCTCAGGAAATTGTCCGGGTTTCTCAAAATGAACTAAAGTGAGCAAGAATAATTTTCTTAAGTGATGTCAAAAATGTGTGGAGAATGAAGGCGGTCTATTTCAACACATGATTTAATAATTTGGTAAGTAATGAGCCTCTTTAATTGGTTTGTGTGTAGGATGAAGCATTTTCGGTTATTTACTTTTTAAACAACATACAAGCTTTTGCAACTTTTTACAAATTTATTTTACAATTTCAGAACTTCGCTTGCAGTTTTGGATTTGCATTATTTGTGGAAGACAACGACTTTCAAATATGCACCTTTTACAATGACTTGCACCAAACACTTTCGGCTACACTTGAGGCGTGCACAACTTACCTAGTACTTGCTTACGGTTTATGAACGCTTTGCACTCCAGTTGTGGAAGAATTCCGGGGCAGTCAAGTCTGGCGATATTTCAGCTAAAATGCGTCACCAAAAACGATAAATCAATTACTGCAGCACGTCTGTGCTGAGGTGGGAATTGCGCGCCATGGTTCTATTCAATTGATTCCAAATGTTTTTCAGTGACAACGGCATTTTGCAGTTCATGAATGATTAAAACTCTATCACTTGTGTAGCATAATCATTCTTAATGGTTCGCCGGCTGTTACAGCCTTTACTCTGTACACTGGCCTTTCAATTATTTCTTGAGGTCATTGTCCGGTGTCCCGCACCGGAAGATTTGTTTGTTTACTGTTGGCTTTCTCGGTCATCAGCAGGGAATTAAGTAATTCAATCTTTCCCTCTAATTACCTCAGATGCCTTCTTTTTTAAACAATGTGCAATTTTGTATGGATGCTGAATGCTTTAGCCTCAAAGAAAGTCGTTTAATGTTCTCAGAAATTTCACTGTCTTATCCATAGATTGGATTTATTTTTAGCCCTGCCAATGGTACGCCATTGTTTCACCATTCTATTCAAATCCGAGTAGAAACGATTCCATTGTTGTGTTGGTCCGCAAACTTCCTCCTGAATGCAGGCGTATCTGATACGATGTACGAGGGTAGATACATTTTTTCCCGGCCCCGCCGATAAGGATTATGCCTTCACAAAATCCTTATCTGCTGTCATAACTTATCTGTTAAGTAAATAATTGCATCTGTATCTTTCACTTCGCATTGTTCAGTTGTTCAGGTGTAGTTGCATAAAAAGGCAATGTGTAGAACATTGGGACATGTTCAAAATGGAGTTTTGAGCCGTTAAGCTCTTTACAAAAGAAGCACTTACTCCAAATGAAATTAAACAGCGATTTGGACGGTATATGGGAAAGCATCCCCTCTCATATTCTACCGTTAAAGAATGAGCCAAACTTTTTCGAATGGGTCGAGAAGACGATGAGCGTGCAGGTAGGCCCTTGGAGGTGCTCACTCCTGAAAACATCGCTCTTGTGGAATGAGAAATTATGGAAGACCGGCGGTTCAAAGTTACAGAAATAGCAGCAAGATTGGGCCTTTCTAAAACAACAGCCCTTTGAATTATTCATGAACATTTATACATGAATAAGGCTAGTGCAAGATGGGTGGGTGTCCAGACTTCTTTCCTCAGTCCAAAAACAGCAACGAGTCATCTGTTGCCTGGCATTTTTGGAGCTCTGCCGTAGTAACGAGAGATAAGTTCTGCAAACCATTGCTAGAGGAGATAAAACTATGGTCCTCTACTATGACCCCTTGTCGAAAAGAGAATCAATGGAGTAGCGTAAACCTAGTGAAGTACCGCCTCTAGATTCAAATTAAGATGTTAATTCAAAGATGTAAGAAGTATATTCCAATAAAGGTAACTATTATGAAAAATGAAATATAGTTTTTGTCTTTTTCATACCTAGAAAATGGTTAAGCCGGAAACTTATGGACCTACCCTCGTACTTGGTTTCAATAAAGCTCTCTGCACAAAATAACGTTGTTGCACCAGCCAACTCTATGACTGAAATGCAATATCATTAACTACAAGGTTGCAATGCTCTCCTACGCTACTTTTGTTTAAAATAGTAACCTAAATGTGGCGTAGTTGAAAACGTTTTGCTCTATATAAATGTTAAATGGGACTAGTGTTGATTTTCTGGCGATATGATTTAATTTGGAGAATTTATCCAGTTGTATGTTGGTGATGCTTTCAGGTGTAATATCAGCCAGTCTAAAACATTTTATAATTCTGCCCTGTTCAATATTATTAAAATACTAATACATATTAATGTTTTAAACTATTGACGCCATGAAACGTTATTTTCACACTCAGCACTCCAGCCGTGAAAACCTAAGTACCAATAGAGGGTGCCAAAAATGTATACACACTTCAAGGAAAAAAAGCTGTATTAACAAAACAAAACTGAATTCACACAAATAGAAAATGATGAGCACTAATCATCTTAGACTTTTAGTTACAACAGTTGCTCAAAATGCCCACCATGGCGTCGATACACTTCTGAGTACGTTGAACTACTGATTGAGTAACGTTTGCGAAAGTGTCCTCAGCTATTGCCGCATTCACCGTTTTAATTTATTCCCTAAGTGCTGTCAGTGTAGCTGGTTTTCTACGGTATACAACATCCTTAAGAGTTCCCCATAGGTAGAAATCTTAACGGCGGTTCTGTTCTGTACACATGTCCCCATTACCTTTGAACTTTGACAATATTCTCGGTTTTCCAATACCCCTTCGAAATTTCTTTCCGCTGTTCAAACGATAATCTTGGCTCCATTTTATTGTAGCAACGCTAGCATAACGTAATGTGAGTCACATCTGTTTACAGAACATCATACGATAATCTTGACTTCATTTGTTCATTGTTGATTTACCTGTCACGTAGCAACACTATCATGATGTATGTGCGTCACATCTGTTTACAGAACATAATACTGCACATTACTGTTGTTTTTTGGTCCAACTTTGAAATATATTAAATAGATATCTACTGTGAAAATGTGTATACGTTTTTTGGCACCCTCGGTACTTATGGATGCCATGTCCAATCAAGTACTTACATACGTTTTGAGAAGGGGTAGAAATTGCATTATATATATATATATATATATATATATATATATTAATGAAACATAAAAATAAAGAAACACTATTAACAATGTAACAAATTAACACTAAAATAAAAGTAGATAAAGATAAAACACAGAGAAAGAGTCACACTTGAAACTGCTATATTTCGAACTACTACTGCGAGTTCTTCAATGGCAAATATTAAAAAATGCAATCCTCAAAAAAGTATATCAAACATTACTATAAGCTAAGCGATGCAAAAATTTAATGGGAAAGCACAATTAGATCAATAAAATATGGATATAACCCCTGCTTGCCCCCCCCCCCCAATTTGGAGGTCCTAAAAAGTTACTGCCACAGTACAATGTAAAAATAATGTAAACGTTGGTACCACTACGTGATTGCCTACAAATTATATATCACAATATTTATAGGCATAGCGCAGTAAAAAAATATATATATAATTTAAATGTGCCTGCTTTTAAATCACAAACATTTAACGCTTAAAAATGTAGTATAATAGAATAAAACCCGCTTAAAATTTAAGATAACATAATTAGAATGCTTAATACATAACTTACAGAAACCCCTTGGTCAGTGACTCGTGCGCGGAGGAAAAACGATCCCAACAATTTGGAAACGTGTGCAGAAAATGAAGCTGCTACTGCTCTCTGTGTCATTCGAGGCACGCTCTCATTAACTCCAAAGCAGGATTGTGACATCATCATACTCGAGATTCCACATCAGTCTAGAACAATAAAAGAAATGATACGGGAGTCAATTACCTTATAGATGAAAAGAAGAAGAAAGAGAAACGGAAATTTGCGCACATAGCAACTAACTAGTTCGTGCAAAGATAGCACAATCTTTAATTTATTTTCTTCGTAATATGGCATTTATAGAGGGTATCTTTTATAGATCTTCAAAATAGTTGAAGTTTTATGTGTTTCAGTAGTTCAAACTAGAATATATGTTCTTACACTCTCAGATGTAGACTTCTCTGTGACCTTTTAATGATAATAGTTACCCATAGATGTCATCCTCTTATTTAAAGCGATAACGGTTAACGTTGCCTTTACTGCACATGTTGGATCTAATTACCGACCCTGCTAAAGTGCGGCGTGCCCTGCGGTTTGGCTGAAGGCGGAAAGATCAGTGTAATAATTATAACTTTGCGTTAGGTAACGGTTCACGCACAGAGGTAATCCCTCTTTAAGCTCACAATCTCCCGCCAGCAGATCCTAAGCTCCGCTGCCACTACGCACGGTGCTAAACTGGAGATTATGGAGGTATCGAACTCTGGGACTGCGAGCTACAGTTCCGGTGAGCGAAGCGCGAATGTGGTGTGACTCCGGCATTTTAATCATAGAGAGTGGATGATTCAGCTGATAATACCGCTAAATCACACGGCATTGGGAAGTTCTAGCGCGGTATTATGGGACTTTAGCAGCGCTTTAACGGAAACTGCTGTTTCATGCGCTTGATAAAAACGTTTCATTTGCTGGATCCTACCGTCAAATCTCTATGGACATCTGCAATTACAGTGCTTCTGTAAACACCTCTTTGTGCATCTGTTGAGAATGCTCGGTTCAATATAGCTCAAGGGAAAATTGTATAAGATTTTGACTCGTTTTAGAGAGCTTAGAACGTGCAGACCATTTTAAAAATAACCAATATATTTTTAAAAATAAATTACACAAATAAATATTTGAAAATTATGCTTTTGTGATGAAAACGAGAAATTTGTACATTCACTGTAGTGATAGTTACATATTCTTAAATGCCAGCCTGTCCTTTTTAATAAAATCTCAAAGTTTAATATAATTCTTAACTATATTTCGCCAAAATCTATCTCCTCCGAATTTACCACGTCCCTTTGCTGGCTCATATCCTTGCCAACGTCCTAAATGTAAAACCTGTGCACTAATTATGTCTTGCCATTCATTCCACCGCCCTAATTTATCCAGATAATTTAACATTTCTTCATTTACTACTTGTTCCTCCAAGAACGTCGTATATATGTTATCTTGTAAGCTTTGCAAAGCATTTTATATTGGTTTAACTTCTACTGTTGTTTCGCTACGTATGAACAATCATAGACGTTCTGTTAAAACCAAGTCTCCCTTCCCGGTTGCCCAACATGCCTTGTCTCACTGTAAGGGTTTTGATGATGCTTTTAATCTGACACTTATTGATGCGTTACCTACACAATGCTCTGAAAGATTACTCAGAGATAGAGAAATGGCAGCTATATTTTTACATAACGCGCGTATACCACCTGGTTTAAATCTTACGTATTAATCCCCCCCCCCACACACTCTCATTTCTAGTTTCATATGTTTCCATACATAACGTTACCTTCAATACTCAATACTTGCTTTTATCACCTTCACTTGTCTTCTTGCCATAGAAGAACTCTAGTAGTTCTAAATATAGCGATTACAAGTGTGACTTTCTCTTAGTGTTTTACCCTTTTCTCCTTTTATAATTACTGTTAATGTGTTACACTGTTAATAGTGTTACTTTATTTTTATTTTTCTTTCATATTATGTTATAAATAAGTTTAAAGCAATCGGTAGAAGGCATAATATCTCATTATCTAAAATAATTTGCTATTAACATTACTTATGGATAGGTTTTATTCTGCAAGGAAGACAGGCAATTTAGCTTCAATTTTCGTACATATTAAATTATGTAATAAACGCAATATCTTATACCAGTCCTCTGTATTCCATTTCTTAGTCAAGATTACTTCGAAATATTAATGACGTACTCGTAGAAGCAGCAAGCTTAAGATAATCGAAGTTGGAAGTTAACTAATGGGAAATTGAATTATATTCCCTTCGCAGAAGAGGGGTATCCTCGCAAACGTCATATGCCAGTAAGAAAAGAAACACAGAATCAATTATAGAAGAACCATACTTAGGAAATGTACTTGAAGTTTTTCTGGGCATTATCTTTCAGTTCTTGGTTCACTTTTTTTTTTAAGGCGTAAACTTTTAACGCTTTCCAGAGGTTAGAGAGGAGAATTTAAATAGGGGAGTCCATCCTTAAACATATAAGAGCGTGTTTAGATAAGTAACTTGGTTTGCTATTATGGGAAGCAAATTCAGTGTTGCAACGAACTTTATTTTATGACATAACCCCATCAAATTTCATTCAACGCACTTGCTCCAGAACGTTTGCCCAGGTTCGTAATTCCTTCGTGGAGTAGGTTTCTTCAAGGCTCTCAAAATACTCGTTTACCTTCTGTATGGGCTCTTCGTTTGACTTAAATTTGTGTACATTTAGAAAAGTTTGGGTTTGGGGAACAGATGGTAATCCAAGGGAGCGAAATTAGGTGAAAAGGGTGGATGCGGAAGCAGTTTCATCAATCTGTCCTGAGCGACGCAACTTGAATGCACCGTAGCATTGGTGAAACAACGTCTTTATGGTCATTCCCTGGCATGTTTCCGCCATCTCTGTCTTCAGTTTCTCCAAAAGTGATGTGTAGTATTCTCCAATAATGATCAACCAAGAGAAATTCTTTTGCATTCCATAAAACTGAAGTCATCACCTGCCCAGCAAATGAAACGCAATTTCTCCTTTCCCCTTGTGTGGTTAACTGCTGAGACTGCTGTTTTGTTTCTAAATCCACGTTTCGTCCATAGTCATTAAGCACCATAAAAATCGTTGGAATTCTTCTTAAACATTTGCAAACAGTCGGCCGATGTTTGCATGCATTTTCGCTTTTACTCCGGAGTGAGCAGACCCGCAAAGTTCTTTCTTGTATAGTTCATTATTCAAAATAATATAAACCCACTCAGTTGAGAAACCCCTGACCTTCTAACTCGTGCACTTACCCTCGTACGCAAGCCGAAACAATATCATGGACTTTACAGATGATTTCTGCCTTCACATCTGAATTTGGAGCTCCAGGACGTGGAGCGTCTTCGAGTCTTCGATGCTTATTCTGCCACGTTTGAACCCATTTACCCGAAGTCAAACGGTTTCATAGGAAATGCACGTGTCTTCCAATGTAGGCAATATTCTCTCATGAATTTCCTTTGCTGTTTCAAAAAAAAAAAAAAATCCAAATCTATTTTTCATTGTTACTCTAAATGTTTGTGTTTAAACAATATTAAACAATGATTTAATATCAAAATGACTTTTGACAAAAGAATATTTATACATTGAAAGCACACTTTATGACGACATTTAAAGATGCTGCTTTTGCCCTCTATTAGTATGCAAACCAAACTATTTATAAAATTACCCTGGAATGTTCCTTTATGTAATGCGTGTGATAGATAAAAATCATATCCACATACTGGATGATCAAATTTACTTGTACTTTACTGCGTTGCTAGCCAGCCTAACTTTCCTTGAAGGTTCTCGGTTTAGGAGTACGATACTGTGCAATTCAGAGAGTGGCTAAAGAACAAAACTCCGCCGCATTTTGTAAACACAATTTTAATTATGACGCGGTAATGGGAATTTCCTTTCGCTCTCCTTCTCTCTCCAAGGCGCATTTCCGCCCTCACAGCAAATTTTCAACGCTAGATCAACCGATGGCTGATAATAGAAATTTGCTCCATTCAAATGACACGTAGCAAAGTCCGAATAAATTTTTATCACCCATAATATTTTGGCCTTAATACTTGTTTTTCTTTTGTTAAAGAAAATTGTGCAGTACCCGGGAATCTTTACTGAAGTTACCTTCAAATTTCTCGAACCGACAGTACCAGTAAGGCACTATAGAAAGAGTATTCTCATCCGGCATTTTGGTACCAGTGGGGAGCAGGGAGTCAGTACAGTAAACTCATTTATTGATGTTGAATGTGTTTAATTTATTATTCAAAATTGTGTTCTCACCAACAAAATTAATTTCTGCAATCTTTGTTGGTTTATGTTTCGATTTGTAAATCATACGAAAAGATTAAACTGCGTAATTTTATCAAATATTTAAGTCAAAATACAGGCTGTATAACCTCTCTATTTCAACGTATCATTTACATATAATGACAAAAATAGTAAGTTTCTTTATAATAAATTACTTGTAAAATAAATTAATGATTTTAGAATATAATTAATACTTATAAAATAAAATGTACGATTATATATTGAAATATTAATTATTATTTTAACAGATGAAGAGTGTGTCAGTGAAAAAAGATGTACATACACAATCCAAGAAGAAAGGGTCATTCGTGAAAAGTGTGAAAACTCAAAATGTGAGACATTTTTATTTTTAACAAAAAAATTAGTCAAACGTCGTTATCCTAAAATAAAATACAGAATATGATATATTTACAGGTTGTGGAATTAAATACCATGCAAAAAAAAAATCATCAGCAATGTTGTAACAAGGAAAATCTTTACGCATAATGGATGTGAAGGTAAGGATAAATAAATAAATTTTGTATGTTATTTTGAAGTCCAGTTTTAATACATGATACTTTATAATATATTTTTCAGATGCCCAAAAGAGAAAGTAAGTAAAATAAGAGCAAGGTTGTTGACGATTAATAATTATCTATGGAAGCTCTACAGCAACAATAAAGCGTCTATATTCATTAACCACACATTCACAAGTTAATTTTTTTTAACTTTTAAACCACCTTTCAAATAATTGGAAAAAGCATTTTTCAACAGTAAAAAGATATATTTTATAGACATTTCTTATACAAACAGTGGTCAAAACAATCTTCACTTGCGTTACTAGCTATGTTTTAAACCTATACTAGAGCCTATACTACTGCTCGCCGGAGGCACCAAAATGGTGGACGAGAATACCTGTCTTTTTAGTGCTCTAGTACCAGTGTAAGCCCATAAGTTTCGGGCCTAATCATTTTCTAGGTGTGATAAAGAAAAAAAACTATATATCACTTTTCAATATAGTTACCTTTATTACAATACACTTCTCACATCTTTGAATTAACATTTCAACCCCCCCCCCAAAAAAAATATTCAGAAGCCTTGTATGCAAAATGGGCACGAACAGCATCCATCACTTCTTCGTCACACTTAAATTTCCTTCCTCAAAGGTCCTTCTTGTGTTTTGAGAAGAGGAAATAGTCACCGGGAGCTAGATGGGCTATAGGGTGGATGGTCGATCTTCTTGAAGCCACATTTCTTCACAGCAACCTTTGCAACAAGAGTTGTATGCACAGGTGCGTTGTCGTGAAGAAGGCGCACACTACCACTCAGCTTTTCCCGCATTTTCTTTTTGATGGAAGCACGTAATCTTAGCAGTAGGCCAGCATAGTACTCCCCATTTACTGTTGTGTTCCTCTCCTTGAAGTCAATGAAGAGATTGCTTTTCAGTACCAAAATATTGTGGCCATGATCTTCTGGCGATTAAGTGACCTTGGCCTTTAGAGGCGCTTCGCCAGGTTTACCCCACAGCATTGATTCTCTTTTAGACAAGGTATCATAATAGAGGATCGTAATTTTATCTCCTATAACAATGGTTTGCAGAACTTCTCTCGTTACTACGGCAGAGCTCCAAAAATGCGTGACAACAGATGACTCGTTGTTACTGAGGAAAGAAGTCTAGGCACCCATCTTGCACTAACCTTATTCATGTTTAAATGTTCATGAATAATTCGAAGGACTGTTGTTGTACAAAAGCCCAACTTTTCTTCTATTTCTGTAACTTTGAACCGCCGGTCTTGCATAATTTCTCCTTCCACAAGAGCTATGTTTTCAGGAGTGAGCACCTCCAAGGGCCGACCTGCACGCTCTTCTTCTTCAATGCTTTCTCGACCCACTGGAAAAAGTCTGGCTAATTCTTTTATGGTAGAATATGAGGGGGATGCTTCCCAATATACACTGTTCAATCGCTGTTTAATTTCATTTGGAATAAGTGCTTCTTTTTGAAGAACTTAATAACAGGTCGATACTCCATCTTGAAAATGTCACAATTTTCTACACCTAGCCTTCTTTGTACGACTTCATCTGAACAACTGAGCGGAAGCTAGAGCTGCAAATTGTTTACTTAACAGATAAGTTATGACAGCAGATAAGGCTTTTGTGAAGGCGATAATCCTTATCGGCGAGGCCGGAAACTTACGGACCTACCCTCGTAACACACAATTTTTGTTCATTCAATTCGCAGCTAATAACAACTTTGGTGCATTAAACAAATAAAAAACTGCGATGCAATAATTTGGTGTGGGGTTGTACATTCATGAAATAGCATCCTATCTCTCGCTTCCTTGAGAAATACCAACCAGTGCATCATGCTAAATGAGAGGGAATTCCTATCTATAAAGGGACAGATATTCTAACACGAGTTCCCTATGCAGGAAGATAAGGATCTTTTGTTCCGAGCTCAAGCGATCAGTAAACGCACAATGAACCATGAACTTTAGATTCAGAATCCTTCATTTGCAGTCCTCTATTGGAATCGTCGTGTGCAAAATGACGAGGTATTTGAGCCATGCGAATGCTAGAGACAATGGCAGCATGAGGCTGGAAATGAATTGATAGAACAAATGGGTGTGTTGGCGGCACTGCCGAAAGGAAAACAATATTGACTTTTGTACTGTGACTGAGACAAACGATCCAATAGCACGTTTTATTTATTTTTTTTTAAAGAGAGAGACAGAAAAAGATAACGCACAATTCGACTGACATATTTCACCGACTTTTTCTGTGGTATTATTTATTTTGGAGTGTCAAATGACAGACGCATCTCGTTGAAAAATAAAATAAAGGGATCACATAACGATGTTGTTACGCCCTCCGTAACCCTCTAGAATAAAATCATTGTTCATTGTTCGACACAGGGCTGCAAAGTAAGTTCATCTACTGAAAAATTACTTTAGAAAAAAGTTAGGGAAACTAAGTTAGATTTCCTTTGGGCATTTGTCTGTGCAAGTGCTTTAAAAGAGTGTGCTAGATTATCGATACTTGTCATTGCTTGATAGCAACATTCATCTATATTCAATGGTTCACCTATACTATTTGCATATAGATACAGTTCCTAACATTAACATTTCATATTATTGCTTTATAATGAATTCCATTTTAAATATTCTAAGAGACGCATATTTTAGCGAAAATAGTATAGTATAGTTTTATTATTTTTCAATAAACCATTAATATCAATACACTTTAAAGCCTTTCAGATGCTTTTAAGGTTTGAATATCTCAAGATAAATGTATAATTTAAATCTTATGGTGGGACGGAATTTATATAAAATGCATTTACACAAGTGTCATACAAAACTTTACGAACAATATATATATATATTTAACTATAAGGGCTGATGGAGAGCGTGAATATATCTTGCCTGTTGCATAACAACTACAGGTTGTCACAGAAACAGGCGGGCATTGAATCTATTGCATAAATTTACAGTTGACTTAGCAGAGCTTCTGGGCATCCGTGCTTGAATATCTGCAATCATAGCAGATGTAAGAATGGAATGCGTCCCCCCCCCCTTTCCCCCCCCCCATTCGCTGCTGATCCCATAGTCGCAACTTTTTCACCAACTACTAACGCCAGAAAATTTGGGTGCCAAATTCTCACCCATTTTATTATATAAACGCTAACTGCTTTGCAATTCTTTTTTTCATCTCTCTCGGCACGCTATGAACATTTTCCCTAACAATTACACACACACACACACACAAACAGAGCCGCCTATGCATTGCGATAACACAAGGTACATACTTTTCCTTGTTGCCACCCGCCAGAATTCCTTCAGTACCTGCTCGCCTTAGCATCGGCTTTACGTATTGCTCGCCGTGCTCGTGCCGGTGTTTCGTGGGCTACCCAGTATAATTCGTACAACACAGATTTCATTGACTCAATGACATTATTATTTATAATAAAATAAAAATATAACAATTTTGAAGTCTTTTTGAAGCACAGCGCAATATAAAATCAGTTTTAAAAATTAAAAATATTTAATAAATCAATGTTATATTCCGTGAATATTTTAATCATGTCGCATTTTTTCAATTAAAGATGAAACAGGGTAGCTACATGCTTTTGAATTCTTTTTGAGAGTATAACGCAATATAAAGTCAGATTTAAAAACTAAAAATATTTGTTCAAAAATGAATATTATATTCCATAAATATTTTAATCAATTCACTATTCAATAAAAAATTAAATAGGGAAGCTATATGACCACCTTTCTACATTTACTGTGCTGAAATATCGACGTGTTAATATTCTTTCAAATAAAATACATTACAAGGTACTTATATGAAAATGTTATAAAGTACAAAATTATTGATACAAAACTCACCCAATTTTTTACTTATTTTGACGGGAATATATCACAATGATCCGTTTTACTTCCAAATTGAACTACAATTCTATGAGTTTGATCAATTGTCATGAGATTGTGCAAGTGTTCTGCGTCGGGAACTCACAACTGTTTCCGATTTGATGTTAGTCGCTGTGAAGATGCAACAGAATCTATAACAACAGCTTCTCCGTGTGAGGAATTGCGGATTACAAATTCGATTATAGCTACCCAAAGGGCATACGGAAGAAATCAGGTGTTCACAATTCCCCAATAGGAACGCAGCATTAGCGCTGGGTACACCAGCGAGCACTTGTAAGTGAAACCGATATCTGCATTGTCGACAGTTGCTATGGACATCAACTCGACAGGAGAGGTCACCCTGGAAGACATTAAGGCAAATCGGATACTCAAATTCAATGTCCCAGAGACCTTGAAGAAAGCTCACTTAAAGTCACATATGTTACTTGTACCTTTCTGCAGCTAGATACGACTAGACGATTAATATATTGTACTATTGTCCTACCCCAGTGAAAGTAGGTTTCATGCACAGTATCCGCGCAGAGAATGGTGGATACTTTGTTTTTCGACCGGACCGTAAACACTGCAGAGTACTGAACATATCATTCAGTTTGTTGAGCAATTGGGTGATGCAGAGCTGCACCACATGCCATACATCAATCGAGTAATGGAGCTGACGACCGAATATTTTCCAAAAACCTCGAGGAGATGTCCAGATTTGATAAAATCATTGGACATTTAAGAGACAGAGTGTACATCACGGTAATCGATTTGAGGCAGATCAATGAGATTGACAACAGAAACTTCCAAGAAGCGGCCAAGAAGATGAAACGATCCTTTCGATTTTGCCTTCAAGAGGAGTAAGGACAGTTTCAACATTTACTGTAGATGTTATCGATCTCCAAGGTATGCTGTAAATTTGATTTGCAGAAATTTGTTTAAATAAATAAAGAAATATGTGAGTTTTATATGGATATAAGAGTAAGAAATTATAGCCAGTTGACGTAGATGGCTTTAATTAGTGCCTGATATTTCATATGATTTTATTTCGTTATATTTAAAATGATATTATACATTTGTGGTAGCATATATATTGGAAGTCTCTCAAAATCATATCAAAGCTTGTAATAATACTTTGCACAATAAAAAAAAATAAAAGACATTAGGAAGCAGGAAATGTTTGCCAGTACCTAGTTACAGATACAATCTATAACTTTAATCATGGATACCAGTACTGGTGAATGCACTTCAGGGCGTGGCTGCCATTGGGACTGGGACGTGTACAAATGTTTCCGTAATTTGACAAGAGCACAGGTGTTTGATTCTGAGAGGCAGCAGCTAATCCTATATAAACAAGCGATTATGTAATGTCCCGGTTCTCGAAGTAGAGACGGTACTTGTGACATTATGGGTGGAATTTAGCTAAAGATTAATAAATTTGAGAATTAAGTTTTACTATTATCATGTTATATTTAGCCTTTTGTATCGTTATTACACGCTTTTTCTAAATTTTTCATTTGAAATTCTTAAAAATAAGTTATCTGTAATATAACGTGAAAAAGTATAGTCTTAAAACAGCATTCCAAGCAATTACTTAATTTACTTCTTCATTTGAAACTCCAGTTCACGTTAAATGTGAAATAAATTTCAAATTCGCTTTTAAGTGTTGTCCCACTAGGGGCAATCATCCTTGCTTTAGCGAATTGAGAAGTAATTGATGCTATTACGTGAAAATCTACTTAATTTTACTGACTTTATTAATTTTTTTAAGCAAATTCCGAAGGAATGCAAAGCTATTGCCGGTTTACTCAACGAAAGCTTTATAAAAATTTATAAAAATCTGCAATGATCGTAGCTACTAGGCTCCTAAAATTAAAAAAAAAAAAAATGTAAAATGCATTTGTAATATACATATATAACATTATGTACATATGTGTGTGTGTGTCGTTCTCGTTCTAGCGGTCCAATTTTTTTATCAAAGAAACTCGGAATATAATAATCAATTAATAAAGGACACGCCTAGTTCGTTAACCAGCAAAATTGGACCATTGGGGGTGGAAGATAATATAAAGCGATTTTTCTAAAAAACATTAAAAATCGCTCTAGCAGCCATAATTTTTGTTTTTCTCAACGAAATTGGTCCAATCTGGGGGTGTAGTGGTAACCATACTTGCCTCCTAAACCCAAGCTCGCGGGTTCAAATCCGACCAGGATCGATGGATTTTTTCCGGCGTAAAAATCCTAAGTATGGCTTCCTTCAGAAGAGAAGTAAAGCCGTGGTTCCCGTGTCGTACATTTACGGCACGAAAAAGAACCTCAAGCCTGAAAGAAGAGGCCTCTGAGCAAAATTTGTCGGTCGTTTCACGCCCTGATTTGAATGAGACGCTGATGACCTGAGATGTTAAAGAGCGTCGTAAATTAAAAAAAAAAACAAAAAAAAAAAAACAGTGAAACTTGGTAGATTTCTTTAAAATAAATTCATAAACGTAGTTGTCAAAAATAATGACAATCACGGCATTAGGAGTAGGGGTATACCTGTAAAACAAGTAAGGGTTAAAATAGCTCTCGTGGCCTCAGTTTTACATTTTTTAAAGGAAGTTTGGTGAAACAAAACACGAAAAATAGTTTTTGAAAATCAGTAAAATCTAATTATTATAAGTGGAGGTTTAGCTGAAAAACGAGTGGGGGTTAAAGTGAAAATTAAAAATCGATTGAACGGCCGCAATTTTAATTTTTATAAAGGAAACTCGTTATATGCCATTGAAATAAAATAATAAAAGTATTTTCCAAAATCGGTGAAATTGGACTATTGAAGGTCCTAGCGGCATTAATATTTGCTTTTTCGCACGAAACTCCGCATGTAACATTTAAACAAAACAAGTAAAATAGTTTCTGAAGGTCAGGGAAACCGGGCCACTAGAAATGAGAGTTTACCTGAAACCAAATTTTTTAAAATGGCTCTAGCGGCACCAATATTTGTTTCTTCACAGCAAATTTTGATATATATCATAAAAATAAAATAAGAAAAATAGTTTTTGAAAATTAGGGAAATTGGACAATTAGGAATAAAGGTATACTTGAAATCCGAAGTTTAAAAAGCTCTCTTGCGTTTAATTTTCTTTATATTGTTTTAAAATAAAATGGTAAGGCAACTCAGCACATAAACTGTGTTTATAACGTTTCATATGTTTTATATTTAACATAAACATCGTCATGAAGATAGCAAATGTGAAATATTAGTCTAATATGTGTTTGAGAAGTATATTTGTATGTAAGAGCGCTCTGTAATAACCTTTAAAAACGTTCGCGTTACATGTTTTAACTACAATATATTTAAATTAAATTTCAAAGCCACTGAAAATCGATAAAACATTCGATTGTTTATTGTTTATTCTGTATATTTGCTTGATACATTGCAATTGCTTTCAAATAGTAACATGTTTATGTTTTATTGAAAAATATGAATATCATCTTCTTAATTACACAATGTAACTCAAACCTTTCTATTATTTCTCTCTAATTTAGTGAATGTAAAGATATCAAGGGTTCAGTTCATAACCATGGGTACACTTTAAAATATTTAAAAATATCCAGACATTATAGCTTCGTGTATCAGTGGCCATATGTTTTATGTAAGTAATAATAAACCATTAATTTTGCTGGTTTAACTCCAATTATAATAATTATTAGAAGAAGAAGAACAATTCTAAAAATGTGATTTCTCTTTTGTTAT